>JAHBCN010026700.1:0-10480 GCA_019359885.1 Listronotus oregonensis | reverse complement strand
TCTTTTTGTTGTCGTGTTTCTTCTTGACTTATTCTAATTTGGCTTTTCATTTTGACTTTTTTTCATTTCTGTTTTTAGGTCTTCTCTAATGGATTCTTGGCTGGTCTTCATTTCCCTCTTTAGATCTTCTTTCATGGATTCTTGGCTGGTCTTCATTTCCTTCTTTAGATCTTCTTTCATGGATTCTTGGCTGGTCTTCATTTCTTCTTGACTTCTCTTCATTCCTTCTTGATTTCTCTTCATTTCTTTTTTTAGATCTTCCGTCATTTGCTTTATTAGAGCACTTAATTCTTCCATAACTGCTGTTTGTTGTCTTGTCCCAACTGGCATTCAAAAACTCATCTTATCAACTTCGGCTTCTTTGGGGATCTCGTTCCGCTTCTGACACCAAATGTTCCGTGACACCCCGTATAAAAACACGGATCCTGGTTTTACACCTTTTTATTGGATATCTGGTTTACAAACGTTTCTATGGTAACACTTTAACGTAACGTAATAATGACAACTGTTTAACCTTTAACTGTTTGTCAACTTCTTATCTCGTCGGAATCAAAACTAAAACTGGCCCGTGCAGATTTCCTTCGCGCTTTACATAGTAATGTGGAAAAGAATGGAAAAGTCTGGAAAAGTCTAGAATTAGCTGGAAGAATTCTTTTACTACAGGATGCAAGAAAAGTGTTAAATAAATGTCTCCAGCGCCCTCAGGATAATCCGCAATGACCGTCGAAAAAGGGAAAAACTAAGGTAACCTATTTTTAATAAATTATTAACCAAAATAAAATAATTCTAACCTTTTACAATTCTATTAACTAAACAGATATTTTTAAAGTCTGTAACAATATATATATATATATATATATATATATATATATATATATATATATATATATATATATATATATATATATATATATATATATATATATATATATATATATATATATATATATATATATATATATATATATATATATATATATATATATATTTTTTCCAGTTGGCCTTGATTCCGGCGAACGTCATTTTTTTTTGTGAACAATAAAATATTAGTAATTGGCAAAATAGATAAGCTAAACAGACATTTTACAGAAATGGGTTTCACGAACATAGCTATAACGTTAACACCGTGTTACAACAAAACTACACGTAACAAGTTAATTGAAACAAGTGAAAACAAACACAATGAAAAGTGGCTAAACTAAGATTCCCACTAAAATGAAAATGTAAAATAACGACTTAAAATTCAAAATGTTGTCCATTTCTCTCAACATATTAACGATATTTTTTTAAATGGTCCTAACTTCCCTATGAATGGTTGACTTAGGTATGTGAAATTCTCTATCAACATCCCTGGCTGAAGATGTTGGATTTTCTTTTAAAATGTTGATTAACTGCAGCATCTCGTTGTCGATTTTCTTCAACGTACTTCTTAGGCCGTGGTTTTTTAAAACTTCCGAATTCAAGCAAATTTGTAACCAGTTTTCGAAAGTATGTTAGTTTAGTATGCTGTCTTTCAGGTAAATTGTCGAAATACGTTTGCGCAGCTATATTAACATTTCCTCTGCTGCCAATGACGCTAGATGACATTCGCCGTAATCAAGGCCAACTGAGAAAATATTTGTTTTTTGAAATAAATGAGGTTATAAACTCCTAAACTATAACATGGCATACATTGTTGAAATCAGAATAAAAAGCACTATTTGGCTGCGTAAAAATCCAATATGGCGCCGAAATATAAAAAAGTAAAGTTGATGATGATTCTAAAAACCCGAAACGTGGAAAATAAAAATTATCTATTTGGTCATATTCTACAACAAAAGTTGCTTTGAAGAAGTTTTTACAGATTTGAAAAATTTTAACGTATAAAAAAAATATGGCCGATTTTCGAAAATGCATGTTTCAGGTTTTTTTTAAATTTCTCAAAAACCTGAGTAGATAAAACCATGTAGTAAACGGGATTAGCTTACTAACATAATTGTCTAAAACTTTCCCCATTTAACCGAATTCTTATCTATCGTGGTTTCCAAGATCCCCATACATTCCCCACCAATTTGGGACACACTTAGAGATATTATATATATATATATATATATATATATATATATATATATATATATATATATATATATATATATATATATATATATATATATATATATTTATATACCTTAGTCGCTGAAGCTATCGGTATGTAATTCCACACACTAGCTCTAAAAAGTCTTATTAACAGGGTAGCATCACTTAAGACCGACTTGTACAGTGTAAGGGATGCATGGCACATGGGGGATGTGTTTTCGAGCCCTCAGAATACCTGCGCCCTTCTGAGTAAGTAGCTGTCCCAGTAAGCGGCTCTGGGATGGACTCCTTTCCACCACTGGGAAGCATATGGATTCAGAAAAAGTGAAAACAATCCAACTCAGATGAGGTGGAGGAAGGTCATAAAGACCAACTCACCTACGCCTGAGGTAAACCCCTGACTTGAACCTGCAGCACTAATCCTCAGCTCAAAATAACAAAACGGAAGCTCAACCTCGAGCGCAGGATGCTGGTGCAAGCCGGAATAATTATGGCCCAAAGCTAGGTGAACCTATTAAACCAAAGCCCAGGGCAAATAGGAAAACCAAAGCCAATCTGGACGCTGAGAAACCTTCACGCAGCAAAGCCGAGTCTGGGGAACCGAACCCAAGGCAAGGCAAACGGAAGTGCTCCGCAATCAGCACACCGTCACCCTGTGCGAGACAAACCAAGAAAGGCCGGTTTGAGCATGTACAGGTAAAACCCAGTACAACAACTGGGGCAACCTACAAACAGGCTCTCACAGGCCACAAAATGGCAGTCTCGTTCCGGCAAGGAAAACTCACCGCGGAACAGTCCAAAAAGATTCAGATGGCGATGACTCGGGAGATCTTTAAGTCTCCAGGGGGGGAGGGGCCGCAGTTTGCGGGTAGCTACCCGCAGGCTGGGGTACTTTTCGTAACCTGCGTAAACGATCACGCCAGGGACTGGCTAATGGACAAAGTTCCAAAAATTCAACCCTGGGATGGGGCGACCCTTAGAGTAGGATACGCTAAGGACGTTAACTGCCAAGGTTGTGACATTTATACCCACGGAACTCCTTGATGACAAGGAGCCGGGTAAAATCCTTCAGAATCTGGGGATCCAAAACAAGGATCTCAATACAGGTGACTGGAGGCTCATCAGCAGCCGTAGTGAGAAACAGGGCATCACCCTTGTACTTGCTATGGACGAACACGCCCTGAAGGAATTGGGCAAGAGGGGCTACCAAGCCTTTCTGGGCCTAAACCCAATCACCTTCAGAATGACCAAAACACGCAAACAGGAGTCTGCATTAACTGCGGGTGCTTCAAGCAAACCTACAGCATAACAGGGTAGCCACGGCTGTCCTATGCAGGCTCCTATCTCGTGGAGACGCGGACATAGCCCTCATAAAAGAACCTTGGCTTTTTAAAGGAAAAGTTGGGGGCTTAGGCGAAGCCGGAGGTAAGTTAATATATGACTCCAACTCTGGAAATCTCAGATCCTGCATATTTATTAAGAAGGAATTACATGCCTTAAAGCTGACTGAATTCTGTCAGGGACCAGGCGGCGGTAAGGCTGAAATACATCATGGAAGGTGTATGGACTGAAGCTGTCCTCGCTTCAACGTAGCTTCCATATGATGCAATCGATCCACTTCCATCTGAGGAACTCCGCCAGTTGGAGCAATTCTGTAGGCGCTCTAACCTACAGCTCATTATTGGGATGGATGCCAACGCACACCACACTGCTTGGGGAAGCAGTGATATCAACAGGAGAGATGAGTACCTTTTAGACTTTATTATTTCTGAAAATTTAGAGGTATTAAATAGGGGGAATGACCCTACTTTTGTGACTAGAGCCCGTAAAGAGGTAATCGACGTTACTTTGGCATCTCCGCGTATACGATCCCAGGTAACTCGGTGGTATGTATCTGAGGAACCGTCGCTGTCTGATGACAGGCACATCTTCCTGACGATCTCTGCATTTCAAAAACCAATGGGGGAGTACCGTGATCCGAGGAGCACGGACTAGGAGAAATACAAGGAAACTTTGACCGTCAACTGCAGTAACGTCAAAACCAGCATTAGGAACACTACTGACATAGAGCTTGCTTCCTGTGAACTACTGAAGGCTATTACAAACTCTTATCAGAATAACTGTCCTCTAGTAAAGCAAACCGCCAGGCAAAAGTCTACCTGGTGGAATAACGAACTACTGGAGCTAAGGAAAAAAACCCGCAGACTGTTCAACAGAGCGAAGAAAACGGGTGAGTGGGATGAATATCAATCTACACTCACCGAATACAATAAACGGGTCCGTAAGGCTAAACTGGATTCATGGAGGAAATACTGCGAGGAGGTTGAAAATACCAGCACGGCAGCCAGACTCCAAAAAATCCTGCCTAAAGATCCGGTCAATCCTGTTGGCACTCTAAAAAAACCAGATGGAACCTACTCTGAAACTGGCAGGGAAACATTGGAGATTTTGCTCCAAACACATCTACCAGGATCAAGAGAAACTCAACTTAATGAGACCTACCCGTCAATGTTCCGAATATTCAGCCCACAAGAAGCAACTGGAAAGTAGCAAAGGAAGTCATAACCTACGAAAAAATCGAGTGGGCAATTGAATCATTTGAAGCCTACAAAGCACCTGGACCTGATGGGATAATCCCAGCACTACTACAGCAGGGAAAGCAAACCCTAGTTCCACTGCTTTGCAAACTCTTCCGTGCAAGCCTAGCTACGAGCTATTTGCCCAATGCATGGAAGCAGACTAAAATGGTCTTCATTCCAAAGCCGGGTAAGACCTGCTCCCAGGCAAAGGGATTTAGACCAATTACATTGTCGTCTTTTATGATAAAAACAATGGAAAAACTGATCGACAGGTATGTCAGGGAAAACTCTCTGACAGTGAGGCCACTCCACAAAAACCAACATGCCTATCAGTCAGAAAAATCATTCGAATCTGCTCACCATCAACTGGTGACCAGATTAGAACTCGCACTGAACAACAAGGAAATCGCACTTGCTGCATTTCTTGACATTGAGGGAGCTTTTGATCAAACCTCCTTCAACTCAATGGCCACGGCTCTTGCAAGACATAATGTTAACGACACCATTTGTAGGTGGATAAACAACATGTTACTTGGCAGACGAGCGCAAGCAACGTTATTCAGCGAAACAATGGAGGTGTCAGTGGTCAAAGGATGCCCACAGGGAGGGGTTCTATCCCCACTACTGTGGGATATGGTTGTTGACGAACTCCTGGTGGAACTGAATAATAATGGCTTCTATACCCAGGGGTATGCGGATGACATCACTATACTTGTCGTGGGGAAGCATAACAAAACAACCTCGGAGCTTATGCAAAGGGCACTGAGAATTGTGGAGGGATGGTGCAACAAGGAAAACCTTACTGTTAATCCTGGCAAAACTGCACTAATACCCTTCACTAGATGAAGGAAGCTGGATGATTTAATATCTCCTCACTTCTTCGGTACCACACTCGGCTATGTTCAGGAGGATTAACTCTGGATTCTAAGCTAACCTGGAATCCACATATGCAGAATGTCATTAATAAGGGCAAAATGGCTCTAATGGCTACCAAAAGAGCTGTGGGGAAGAATTGGGGATTTCAGCCACGCATAGTGCACTGGTTGTACACTGCTGTGGTAAGACCCATGATAACCTACGGTTCAACTATCTGGTGGCCAAAAATAGAACAGAGAAAAGCAGAGCTGGAGTTATCCAAACTCCAGCGACTAGCATGTTTCTGTATAACGGGATCTATTAGAAGCACTCCAACTGCAGCCATGGAAACCCTACTAATCCCCCCTGCGGAGGCGAGGATTGGGGCATACAGGCTGAAATATAACGGCAATGGAGCCGGCGCAGGAATACATGGTATGACCCCCAGGTTTAATGCTTATGCTTCCCTATTGTTTGTGTTATGTTTGCCTATTAGTGATTTTTCTTGGTTGACTACTGAAGAAATTGATTCTCTTGATATTATGTCGATAGCAGATGATGCTGACTATGGGTATGTCTTGGAGGTAGATATTAAATACCCTAAAAATTTACATAAAAAACACAATGAACTTCCATTTTTGGGTGAAAATATTTGTCCACCTGCTTCCAAACAAAAAAAAAATTGTAATTTAAATAACAAAGAGAATTATATAATTCATTACCGAAATCTTAAACAAGCCATTAAAAACGGATTGCAATTAATTAAATTTCATAGATGTAACACTTTGCAATTTTTATTTTATTTTAAACAATTTGTTTTATTTTCTTAATAAATATAATCGGAAAAGCAAAAATTAGATTCTTTTTAATAAAATTATAAGTATTTTAATCAATTTTTTTAGATAAAAAGATTAATTTAGTATCCTTTATTCATTTATTGGGTTTTTAGAATTGATTTCTAACTAACCATCATTAAAAGAAAACAATTTTGAAAAATTTTTTTTGGGATAATTAAAACTCATTTTTATTTTTTTGTTCTCACAAGTCACTTGCTGTTAAAAAATTATAATTTTCTTGAATTTTCCCAATTTTTTATATGGCAATATAAAAACACTAAAAATTCTAGGATAAACTTTTTTTTTAAATAATATTTTTTTTTTTTTATTTTTTTTTTAAAAAAAATTTTTTAAGTAACTTAAAATTATTAAGAGAACTGACTTTTTCCCTTTAAAATTTTTATTTTTTTCAATTTTTTTCATTTTGCCTTTTTTTTTTAAAAACAAAAATTTTTTTAAAAAAAATTTTTTTTTACATTTGTTTTTTTGGTTAAAGGAATTTTTTAAAAATTTAAAATTAAAAAAAAAAAAAATTTTTTGCCTTTCTGATCTTATTTCGAAATTTTTAGAGATACTAGGTAAATTTTAAAAAGTATACCTAATTAATTATAAGATTTTAAGAATTGTTTATAATTTTTTTTATGAAGGATATTTAAAACTAATTTTCTTCAAAAGGGAAACTTTTAAAAAAAAAATTTGATTTGGGCAACCAAAAGTCTATCTTTTTTGTTTTTTTTTCCAGAAAAAATTTGAATATAAAATATTAATTTTAGTGAATTATTTGCCTATTGTGGTTAGTTGTGGTCAGTTGTGTAACTTGTCTAGATAAAAAGGTATATAATATTTTTAATAAGACGAAAAATAAAGAATATTGATTTTACCAAAAATTTCGTACAAAAGGGAATAAGTTTTTTCATGTAATTTTTGCAATTTTTTTTTTTTTAAACAATTTGTTTTATTTTCTTAATAAATATAATCGGAAAAGCAAAAATTAGATTCTTTTTAATAAAATTATAAGTATTTTAATCAATTTTTTAGATAAAAAGATTAATTTAGTATCCTTTATTCATTTATTAGGTTTTTAGAATTGATTTCTAACTAACCATCATTAAAAGTAACAATTTTAGAAAAATATTTTGATTTTGGATAACTTAAACTCTATTTATTATTATTTTTGTTCTCACAAGTCACTTGCTGTTAAAAAATTATAATTTTCTTGAATTGTTGCTAATTTTTATATTGGCAAGTCATAAAAACACTAAAAATTCTAGGATAAGACTTTAATTTTTTAAATAAGTATTTTTTTTAATTTATTATTTTTTTCAATTTAAAAAAGCATTTTGGGTTAAGTAACTTAAAATTATTAAGCAGAACTGACTATTTCCTTGAATATATCTTTTAACTTCTCATGCCCCTTTCCAATTACTATTTTTAGAAAAAAATTCTAACATTTTCATTTTAGGTCAAGAAAACTTTTAAAAAATTTATTTAAAAAAAGTTAATTTTTGCCTTTCTGATCTTATTTCTAATTTGTTAGAGATACTACGGTAAATTTTAAAAAGTATACCTAATTAATTATAAGATTTTAAAATTGTTTAATAATTTTTGTATTATGAAGGATATTTAAAACTAACTTCTTCTAAAGTGAAAACTTTTAAAAATAATTGATTTGGGCTAACCTAAAGTCTATCTCTTATTGTTTTTGTTCCCACGAAATAGATTTGAATATAAAATAATAATTTTAGTGGATTATTTGCCTATTGTGGTTAGTTGTGGTCAGTTGTAGTAACTTGTCTAGATAAAAAGGTATATAAATATTTTTAATAAGACGAAAAATAAAGAATAATTTGATTTTTAACCAAAAATTTCTGTACAAAAGGGAAAAAAAGGTTTTATTCATGTAATTTTTGCAATTTTTTTTTTTGTTTTAAACAATTTGTTTTATTTTCTTAATAAATATAATCGGAAAAGCAAAAATTAGATTCTTTTTAATAAAATTATAAGTATTTTAATCAATTTTTTTAGATAAAAAGTTTAATTTAGTATCCTTTATTCATTTATTAGGTTTTTAGAATTGATTTCTAACTAACCATCATTAAAAGTAAACAATTTTAGAAAAATATTTTGATTTTGGATAACTTAAACACTATTTATTATTATTTTTTGTTCTCACAAGTCACTTGCTGTTAAAAAATTATAATTTTCTTGAATTGTTTGCTAATTTTTATATGGCAAGTAATAAAACACTAAAAATCTAGGATTAAGACTTTAATTTTTTAAATAAGTATTTTTTTTAATTTATTATTTTTTTCCATTTAAACAAAGCATTTTGGGTTAAGTAACTTAAAATTATTAAGCAGAGACTGAGTATTTCCTTGAATATATCTTTTAACTTCTCATGCCCCTTTCCAATTACTATTTTTAGAAAAAAATTTAACATTTTCATTTAGGTCAAGAAAACTTAAAAATTTATTAAAAAAGTTAATTTTTGCCTTTCTGATCTTATTTCGTAATTTTTAGAGATACTACGGTAAATTTTAAAAGTATACCTAATTAATTTATAAGATTTAAGAATTGTTTAATAATTTTTGTATTATGAAGGATATTTAAAACTAACTCTTCTAAAGTAAAACTTTTTAAAAAATAATTGATTTGGGCTAACCTAAAGTCTATCTCTTATTGTTTTTGTTCCCACGAAATAGATTTGAATATAAAATAATAATTTTAGTGGATTATTTGCCTATTGTGGTTAGTTGTGGTCAGTTGTAGTAACTTGTCTAGATAAAAAGGTATATAAATATTTTTAATAAGACGAAAAATAAAGAATAATTTGATTTTAACCAAAAATTTCTGTACAAAAGGGGAAAAAAAGTTTATTCATGTAATTTTTGCAATTTTTTTTTGTTTTAAACAATTTGTTTTATTTTCTTAATAAATATAATCGTAAAAGCAAAAATTAGATTCTTTTTAATAAAATTATAAGTATTTTAATCAATTTTTTTAGATAAAAAGATTAATTTAGTATCCTTTATTCATTTATTAGGTTTTTAGAATTGATTTCTAACTAACCATCATTAAAAGTAAACAATTTTAGAAAAAATTTTGATTTTGGATAACTTAAACACTATTTATTATTATTTTTTGTTCTCACAAGTCACTTGCTGTTAAAAAATTATTTTTTTTTTAAATTTTTGCTAATTTTTATATGGGCAATAATAAAAACACTAAAAATTGAGGATAAGATTTTAATTTTTTAAATAAGTATTTTTTTTAATTTATTATTTTTTTCAATTTAAAAAAAGCTTTTTGGGGTTTAAAAAAAAAAAAAAAAAAAAAAAAAAAAAAAAAAAAAAAAAAAAGGGGGGGGGGGGGATACTAAAATTTTAAAAAAAAAATCTAATTTAAAAGATTTTAAAATTGTTTTTTTTTTATTATAAAGGGATTTTTAAAACTCTTTTTCAAAGTAAAATTTTTTTAAAAAAATTGATTTGGGCAAAACCTAAAGTCTATCTCTTATTGTTTTTTTCCCCAAAATAGATTTGAATATAAAATAAAAATTTTAGTGGATTATTTGCCTATTGTGGTTAGTTGGGGTCAGTTTTTTAACTTGTCTAGAAAAAAAGGTATATAAATATTTTTAATAAGACGAAAATAAAGAATAATTTGTTTTTAAACCAAAAATTTCTGTAAAAAAGGGGGGAAAAAAAAAGGTTTTTATTCATGTAATTTTTAATTTTTTTTTTTTTTAAACAATTTGTTTTATTTTTTTAAAAAATATAATGGGAAAAGCAAAAATTGATTTTTTTAATAAATTTAAGTTTTTTAATAATTTTTTTTAAAAAAAGTTTAAATTTGCCTTTTTCATTTTTTAGGTTTTTAAATTGATTTCTAACTAACCATCATTAAAAAAAATTTTAAAAAAATTTTTGATTTTGGAAAACTTAAACACTATTTATTATTATTTTTTTTTTCACAAGTCACTTGCTTTTAAAAAAATTATAATTTTCTTGAATTTTTTAAATTTTTTATAGGGGAATAATAAAACACTAAAAATTTAGGTAAGATTTTAAATTTTTTTTAAATAAGTTTTTTTTTTTTAATTTATTTTTTTTTTAAATTTAAAAAAAGCATTTT
>JAHBCN010026699.1:0-10566 GCA_019359885.1 Listronotus oregonensis | reverse complement strand
TCAAAATAAAACTTTTTCAAATATTTTATATTTTTAAAAACAAAACACCCTTTTAATATTCGAGCAAATTTCAGTTTTAAGTCCTATTTATTCTCCATTAAAAACGAGAAAACTTTTTGTTAGAATTTGAACATCACTTAAATTTAGTTAAAAACATTTGTTATTAAATTTCTTATTTAGTATTAATGTAATAAATAATTTTTAAAATTTGAAAATAAAATTTGCATAAATTTTTATTTTTATAAAAAAAAATATTCACATTAATATGTTTTTTTAAGTAAAAAAATGGTAATAATTCTACATAAATAAGGCATGTAATTCCCGCGTCATTATTTTGAATATTTTGACGTTTTAAATGTGAGGGAAACCAGTGTAATTTCGCCGGAAGTGCTAGTGGATGAATATTTCCGGAAATTTTTGTCGTTGCCATGGAGATGATTGTAAATAAAAGCTTCTGATTGGTTGGAAAGAGTAGGTTCAAAATTTTCAATTATATTACCTATTTATTATATACGTTATCAACAAATTTAAATTTAAGGAAATGCGCTTCTGCCTTACTTGTACTAATATCTAAGTTCTAAATAAAAATACCTTGCAATATAACTGCAAAAATTCTTATGCATCCTTATCATGATGCACCTTTTACAAAAGATTGAAATAATGCCTTTACTTGAATTAAATGCTTTTTATATATTTTTTGATTTCTTTATTATACATATTTTGTATTTATATTTTTACATTTAATGCTGCTAAAACAGTTTAAAATGAGTTAGGACAGTAAAATAAAAGGTGGTCTCCCATAAAATAGTTCAGTTTGGCTGTGATGGGGGTTCAAGAAGGAGGAATTTTAGAAAAGTGTGTGCATTTTTAAGGTTAGGTCCAAGAAGGGTGTTATAACTTAAAAACTAAAAGGTTTCAAAAAAATTTGACTTTAGATTCGTAGTCAGCACCCCAAAAACTCCTGTATATCAAATATTAATGGAATCGGTCATGCGCCCGATAAGTAAAACCTTACAAATTTTTTTATTTTTTTAAAATAAATTAAATATTTAACAACAAATTTAGACTTAATTAAACAAATTTCTTTGGTCTTCTGCATTTTTTTTATTTCACCACTGCCTGTACTTTTTTATATGTCTCTTCATACAACGTTCTTTACTTCGCTGATAGTAAGGAGTCCCTAACTGCTGCTGCAGCCGTCTTCATTTCTTTTAAGACTTCTAAGGTTTCCATTTTGGCTTTCGATACCTTTTCGATCTAAATTATTTTTTTTATTGATTTAGCTATTTTTAGAAATTTTTAATGTCAACTAATTTGACCTGTTTAAAAAATGAACTTCTACATCTCATAGCAACTGCTTATACCGGTATGGTATTCACAAATTTTTGTTTCTTTAATTTGTTGTTTAAATTTTAACTACATATAATCCAATCGCAATCGTACATAAAATCATGTATATAACGCGTACATAAACAGGCTTTATTGACTTATTTTTTAAAACCTTTTTCGTAAGCTCACTCGGTCATAAAAATGTTCATTTAATAAAGATTTAATTTAAATATTAGTTACATAAATAGTTATTTTTTATTTTTTAGATAGGCTACACAATTGCTGGTGCCTTTATTTTCCAATACTTGGAAAGTGGCAAAAAGATAGAGGTTCATGTTAATGCGGTAGGCAATAGAACTCTTTTCGCTCAAAGACTGTGGAATCTTACTATGGACTTAAATTTTAAGGTGAAACTTGTAGAAAAAGACTATAGGGCAGCTGTTTCTAAAGAACTTGTACAATTCCAAAAGGTAAGTCTTGACTGTCAAGTTAATTGTAAATATGTTCTATATTGATGTTGCGCATTTATTTATTAAAAATTCCTTGTTAGGTACACGCCCAAAAAAGCTTTATATAATGAGGCCACTTCGGTCCTAGTACTGAGGTATAGAGACTGAGTGTGCTTAGTCCCATTGTCTTGTCCGAACTTGCAGATCGCCTGAAACAGAAAACATTTAGAGAATCCCCCAAAAGTTTAAATATTAATCTACGTTTTGATGGCAAGTCTGTCACCAATTTTAAGGCAAAAAAAATGTATAAAACTTTGGGTAAAATTTAAAATTCAATAAAAATTAAAATTGTTAAAATATTGATAAAAATTATAGACATTCTAAAATAATCTTTTTTGGAACCTTTTAAAGCAGTGTCATAAATTATTTCTTTTTTAAATGTCCGTAAATTCGTCATTACTTGACTGTGTAGGCGACCGCGAAGTTTGATTTTTCCTCCACCGGAACTTTATATTTCACTTTTCAGCCGGCATAGGAAAAAGTGTTATCATAGCAACATAGATACAAAAAAACAACAAAACAAGCGTCAACAACTCAATATTTATTAACCTAAAAACAAAACTAAAATTTTTATTTATTACCCAATTGAAAATTGAATGTACCGGGTGTTCCACTAAGAGAGGTAGTCGGCTATATCTCAGAAACTACTAGTAGTATAACTTTCGGGAAAAATTTTTTTAGATAAAAGCGACCAAAAGAAATTACTGGAAAGTATTTTCAAGTCTGTGGGATGGCCGCTGGGGGGCGTAAGGGTAACGTCAAAACATAAAAATATACATTTCTCAAAAAAATATCAAATAAAGTGTGTCAATAAGTAGAACTATTTTAATCTTTAATGTTTTCTAAACAAAGAAGCTTCAGGTGTAATTTTTGTCAGTTCTAAAATAAAGTGGTGGGGGATGGTAAAAGTTTAATTTAGAAAAGTGCTAATAACTCCGGTTTGCTTTAACCGAATTTAGTGAACTTGGTCTCGTTTAGAAGAGCATTTTAAACATTATTTTCAGGTGTATAAACTATTGCCACACTTATCTCACAAACGCCGCTAGAGGGCGTCAAGGTAAAAACTATCCTATTTTACGATTTTTTTTTGAAAAATTGAAATACAATGATATATACCTTTTTATATATTTATAAAGAGAAAAAAAATCCCAACAAAACGGCGAAAACCGCAATTAAATATCTCTTTTTAAACTGAATATATTAGCAAAAATATAAATACGACATAGAGACGTAATGCATTTAACGACACAATGTTTTCTACGTGGCCGATTTCTTTAGGTAAAAATTAAATTTATAAATTTTTACAAAATTTAATTACATACAGCATGATTTTAAATTATTTGAACCCATTTAACGATATTAAACAACATTAGATAATTACCAACCTATAACTGTAATAATTCATTGAGCATCGTCCTTATCAAGTTCGCTTTGAAAACAAAAGGATGCGGAAATATCAAAAATCCAACAAGTTTTATTTCAAAATATAAAAATAATATTTTGATATAAAAATTGTTGAATTTTTGATATTTCAGCATCCTTTTGTTTTCACAGCTAACTTGATAAGGACCACGCTCGATGGATTATTACAGTTATAGGTTGGTAATTATCTATGTTGTTTATTGTGTTCTTTTAAAAATGCCTTTGTTTTAAGGGTAAACTCTAAAGCTAAAACGTTGATGCATTTTCCTCAGTTCTACGGCGTCTGCGGTGTAAGGGACGAAGAACACTTCCCGTGGTACGAAAGCGATTTGCTAAACAAGTGAACATTCTGCGGCTGCCGTACCGGCGTCTCGAGGATATCTTAATGCATACAGCCTTGCAGCTATTGTCGCATTTTGTAGACACTTAAAATAAATAGCAATAATATTAACTGCTTCTTTAAGCGACAAAGGCATTTTTAAAAAAACACAATAGCACAACACCTAAAATAATATTTTAAAATAAAAATTGTTGGATTTTTGACATTTCATCATCCCTTTGTTTTTAAAGCTAACTTGATAAGGGACCACGCTCATGGATTATTATTACAGTTATAGGTTGGTAATTATCTAATGTTGTCTAATATCGTTAAATGGGTTAAAATAAGAAAAAATTATGTAGTATGTTATTAGATTTTGAAAAAATTTCTAAATTTAATTTTTACCTAAAAAAATCGGCCCAGTAGAAAACATTGTGTCGTTAAATGCGTTACGTCTCTATGTCGTATTTATATTTTTGCTAATATATTCGGTTTAAAAATAGATATTAAATTGCGGTTTTCGCCGTTTTGTTGGGACTTTTGTTATCTTTTTAAATATATAAAAAGGTATATATCATTGCATTTCAATTTTTCAAAAAATTTCGTAAAATAGGTTAGTTTTTACCTTGACGCCCTCTAGCGGCGTTTGTGAGATAAGTGTGGCAATAGTTTATACACCTGAGAATAATGTTTAAAATGCTCTTCTAAACGAGACCAAGTTCACTAAATTGTTAAAGCAAACCGGAGTTATTAGCACTTTTCTAAATTAAACTTTAACCTTCCCCCACCACTTTATTTTAGAACTGACAAAAATTACACCTGAAGCTTCTTTGTTTAGAAAAAATTAAAGATTAAAATAGTTCTACTTATTGACACACTTTATTTGATATTTTTTTGACAAAAGTATATTTTTATGTTTTGACATTACGTTACCCTTACGCCCCCTAGCGGCCATCCCACAGACTTGAAAATAATTTCCAGCAATTTCTCTTGGTCGCTTTTATCTGAAAAATTTTTTTCCGAAAGTTATACTATTAGTAGTTTCCGAGATATAGCCGACTACCTCTCTTAGTGGAACACCCGGTAATTACTTAATAACTGCTTATCAATACGGAATTAAAACGCAATCGGCGACAAAATTTTAAAAAATATATTGTTTACAGTGTCCGCTGACAGCTTTATGTTACATTACTATAACAACTATTTACTGACATCGGTCTAAGCCGCCTTGCGAATCCACTTATCTTATATATAAAATATATATCCCTAATAAGTATTACTCTTAAAAAGTGATGTCTGCAATGCAATATGCAATAATTTGTCGACGTTTGAAAAAATAAGGGCATATCAATGAACACACGACCATTTATTTATAAAAACAATAAATAAAACAGTTAAAACAGATTATTGTCATTTATAACAATACATTAAAAGATTATAAAAAAGACGATATCAAAATTATATTGTTTTCATTTAAATTTTAATTTTAATTGTAATTTAGTTTTCAGTTATATTTTTACACATTATTTTTGTCTTTAAAACGATGGAGACTTGTCACAGAAACATAGGGGTCAATAGGATTGTGCGCATTCAGCCTTTATATCTCGGGATCAGGACCGAAACGGTCACAATGCATAAAGCTTTCTTTAGCGTGAACCCAACAATGACTTTTCTTTATGTAAAGGTAGTGTAATGGAGCACAATATAGTGTGAGTGTGAGGGCCTGTAACTTGGAATAAATTAAAGAAATCAAAAACAAATTATTTTATTAAAATCGCTTTAACTCTTTTGTATGAAAGAAATAAACTGCGTTAATCGATTTATGCTGTTTAAATCCCTATAAACTTATTCAGCAAAAACGCGTGAATGGTAGGAACTCCAACAACATCTTAAAGTTTTAAAAATTTTTAAACATAAATTAGGGTATTTGTCCATGTCATACAGAGCGATCAACAAAGTGCCTTCAAATTTATTATGGTATCTATAATTACCGCAACATTAGGTACAGAACGGCCTTGTTTGCGCAACATGTTTTAGATTTAAATTGTTAGGCTTGAAATTCTTTTTAGTGCATTTCGGTGTCCAAAAACTTACCGCACTATATTTTTTAGTTGATTTTAGCTTAGTTTTGCCATTTTCAAAGAGTCAAATTACCTCTAAAAAAAAACAAAAAAGGTTTACTTGATACATCGAATTTATCTATAGCAGCGATAAGTTTCTATAGCAACGATGGAATAATGTCATTGTCATAAAACAGTTTGTAAGTCAAACAAAACTTTTTGTCTTCTGTAAAGGTAATTTTACTCTTTAAAAATGGCAAAACTAAGCGAAAATGAACTACGAAATATAGTGCGGTACGTTTTTAGACACCAAAATGTATTAAAAGAGATTACATGCCTAATAATTTTAATCCTAAGCAGATTACGTCAATAAGGCCGTACTATACCAAACATTGCGGAATTTGTGGGCACCACAATATTTGTTGTTAAACGGACACTAGCTAGAGTACGAACCCATGGTAGTCCAAATTACCGCCAACAGGGTCGCTGCGGACGAGCTAGAAAAACAACAGCTAGGCAAGATCGTCTAATAATACAAAACGTCAATCGCTTTAGGACTCTACCAAAAATTGCCAAAGTTTCCAAGCAGCAAGTGGCCTAAGGGTCTCCACACAAACTATCAGGAGACGGCTTCATGAGCGAGGACTTAAGGCGCGCAGGCTGGCTGCCTGCCCTGCTTTGCAGGCTACTTATAGAGTTGCAAGGAGGCATTGAGCTGTAGATCATGCTAATTGGGGGATAGCAGAATGAGTAGGTGCATGTTTACGAATGAATGTAGGTTTAATTTGTATTAAAGTTCATCACTTTAATACAAATTAAAGAATTTTGGTCCGAAGAGCAACATCACACCACTGTGTGGGTGGTGTGATGTTGAATGAGAGAACAGATTTGGTTGTTTTGGTGAGAGAATCGATGAATGCTAAAAGGTATCGAGATATGTGTATTAGAAATATTGTTATTCCTTTTGCACAAAACTTTAGGAACGATTTTGTCTTGGTGGACGACAACGCTCGTCCACATATAGCCAGAATCGTCCAAGAAGGGATAACAATATCGAAAGAATGATTTGGCCTGCCGGATATGAATGTGATAGAACATACATAAAGTTGGATTAAAAGAAAATTGAATAACGAAGAGCATAATTTTAACATCTTCGATGACATGGCAAATGCAATAAGAGTGAAATGGAACGATATTCCCCAGAACTTTCTTGCAAGCTTAGTAAATAGCATGCCAAAAAGGGTAGAAGAAGTTAGGATGGCTCACGTGGGACCCACCCATTATTAATTTTAATGTTTTTTTGTTTGTTTGTTACGTCATTAATTTTATCTGTTACTGTTGTTGTTTTTAATATTGTTTATGAAATGTAATTTTACGCAATTGAGATTTATAAAAACATTTTATCTATTGAAAATGTTTTATTTTTTAACGTTTATTAAAACATGTATAAAATTGATTACTGGGAAATTCTAAATTTACATTCATCTAGGATTTTAATAATAAAAACTTGCAATAATGTCTTGGAATATCAAAAAAACAATATTTTTCTAATAAGTAAAACATTTTGCTATCCAAAGTGGCACAAAACTAAACATTTAAATTTTTTTAAAGCACTTGGTTGACCACCCTGTATATCATGATGTACAACACCAAATACCCTAATTTATGTTTAAAAATGTTTAAAACTTTAAGACGTTGTTGGGATCCCTACCATTCAGACCTAATGCCATAAAAAAGACGCATTTTTGGTGAATAAGTTTACAGGCACTTAAACAGCATAAATCGATTAACGGTAGAAATCGTTTCGAGATATTGACACAAACTTTAACTTGGCCATTTTTAAAACAAAATACACACATATGGTCTCTTTGGCGTTCAATAATTTGCCCTATATTCAGGATTTCCAAATCAGCTACGTTTTTGGTATTTGTTAACCCCGTATACTCATAAAATTATAACCTATCGAAAAGTGCTTAGAACATAAAAAATCTACATGAAATGGGCTTTCCGATTATAAAACACTCGTTGAAATCCGTCAATCCATTTTTCAGTTATAGCTTTTTTAAGAATTGATTACCAAAATTTGACGTTTAGAAGTGTATCGCAAGCCAGAGGTCCTAAATTCAAAAACTGGCATTAACGTCTAGAGATATTGATATGACCTTGGTAACAACCCATATTATAACGACCAAAAAAAATACCACTAAAATGGAACACTCGAATTTTTTGTTTTTTTGCAGCAATTGATCACCCTGTACATCATGATAATATTCATCTTACTAAAACTAAATGCAATACAGCTTAAAGTAGAAGAAACGCAGTTTTAAACTTCGTTTTAGATATACAAAAAAGTTAATTTTTAAAAAAGTTACAGCACATTGAAAATGGGTCTAAAAATTAAATGGTACGATCTTTTTGTTAAGCAGTTTATTATATATATGTATAAATTACAGTATATCCCAAATTTAATATATGACGTTATCGATATTTTTTAAAACGAAATACAAGGTTTTTAGGAAAAACTTGAAAACGCATACTCAGTTATACATATTTGCCCAATTTCAATTTTTTTTTGTGTCGCTACCAAGATATTAAATAACAAGATCTTATTCAAATTTAAATGAACCCTCCTTTATTTGCATTCATTATTTTTCCTATATGTAAAAGTTAATTTAACCACGTTTTTTTTAATCAATTTCTTGTTTACAGATTTTCGTTAATCTTACTAGAAAAGGGTATGATGGTAGTGATGACATATGGGGAGTCAAGTCCTGGAGCTTTGCTGGTGCATTCCTTTTTTCTTTGACAGTTATTACTACTATAGGTGAGTATTTTTTCAAGAGCTATTTCTTATACTGACAAAATAATTTTTATGAATACCATGCAATATTTATGTAGAAATATAAATTTTACCGTCATTTTAAAATGACCTCAAAATGACTTTATATGACCTTTAGAATAAATGTTAATAAAAGCTGTTTTTTTTATCTTGGGACAGTCCACGAAGGCTGATGCCTAACTACTAACGTACCGTGGGTGTCTTCAGTGTGGTGAGAGGAAGTTTGTTCACACGGGACTTAAATTTTGGAGATTGGGAGGAGAAGGAAAAACTTTGCGGGCAGCAGGTTCCATAGTCTTGACACTCTAGGGATGAAGGAACGAAGAAAGCGGGAAGTTCGGGGCCTCTAACTGAACGGTAAAAGGATGCATAAAAGTTGCACTACGTGTTGCTCTGTTGGGAGCTGCCAGAGAAGGAATTATACTGGTCAACTCCTCTGAGCAGAAGCCGTGAAAATACCTATAGAAGAGCGACAGATCCCTACAGCTCGACGGTGGGCAAAAAGAGAGAACCTTTCTGTGAGATTTGGATCGTTAATAAGACGAACAGCTTTTTTTTTTTGAATGGTGTCCAGAAGGCTAAGTGTTGTAGGGGACGCCATTCCCCAAACATGAAAACAATATTCTAAAGAGGGTCTGATTTGGGATACATACAGAGTGTACAGATTGGAAGAAGAGAAATATTTTCTGGCGCGGAAGCGAAATCCAATCTTTTTTGAAGCTGCCGAAGCTATGGATAAAATGTGTTTGTGCCAGTCGAGGTTATTCTCAAAAGTAACGCCGACAAGATTAAACGACTCTTTGTTCTGCAGAACTTGGCCGCTCATATGTAAGGGATGAGCATTTGCAGACTTTTTCGCGACAGCGAGCATGACTGTGTTTTTGAGGCATTAAATTGAACAAGATTTTTGGCGCCCCAATCCAAGATAAGTTTGAGGTCTTGTGAAAGAGATATCTGCATTGACCTGCGCTTGTTTTCGAAATCAGGATTACACGGTGGCTTAAGAAATTGAATACTAGAGTGGAGGGTACTATCGTCAGCAAAACTATGAATGGGATTGACTGTGGAAGAGAGAAGATCGTTAATGTGTAGAAGAAACAGCGTGGGTGCCAGCACTGAGCCCTGGGGCACCCCAGCATTAATTTGGTAGAAGCTGGAGAAATGACCATCTACACTAACTGATAAACGTCGATTAGAAAGGAAACTGGAAAGCCAAGAGCAAAGCTTAGGGGGAAGACCGTAAGAAGGAAGTTTGTTAAGAAGCCCATCATGCCAGACCTGATCGAAAGCTTTGGATATGTCAAGAGCAACGATCTGGGATTCACCAAGAAACTCAAGGACTTGTTCCAGTTGTGTGAGACAAAGGAAAGAAGATCAGCTGTGGATCTACTGTGACGGAATCCATATTGTCTATCATGTAAGATCTTATGTTTTTCCAGATACTTTAAGATTTGGGAATTAATGAATTTTTTCATTACTTTGCAAACAACTGAAAGAAGAGATATAGGTCTATAGTTGGAAGGGAGACTTTTGGATCCTTTTTGGGGACAGGTTGCACACGTGCAGCTTTCCAACTCTCCGGGAAAATGCCCGTGTCGTAAGAGATTCGAAAGAGGCGAGTTAAGATGGGTGCAAGCTCGGGAGCACATTTTTTTAAGACGATTGCTGGTATGCCATCCAGCCCAGACGATTTTTAGTATTAAGAGAAAAGAATACGCTTGATCTGTTTGACTTAAAAATTATATCGGACATTTTATGAGAAACAGGGACAACTGTTGGAAGGGGAAGATTAATAGGAGGATCAAGCGTAGAATTGGCAGCAAATTGTTTGGCAAATAGTTGGGCTTTTCCTTTGAAGGTAGAGACAATTCCATCTTCAGAGATTAGGGGTGGAAAAGAATTTGTGCAAAAGTTTTGACTAATATTTTTGGCAAAGGACCAGAAAGCTTTACTGCCATTTGAGCAAGAAAGAACTTTATCTTTTATTCGATTGTTAAAACGGTCTTTTGCTTCTGAGATAGTCTGATTATACTGATTTCTCGCTTCGATGCTAGCCTGTCGATTTTCGGTACTGGGTTTTTAAAAAAA
>JAHBCN010026698.1:0-10440 GCA_019359885.1 Listronotus oregonensis | reverse complement strand
CCACTCTGGGATTAATATACTATTATGGAATAAATTTTTATCTAGATATTATTTTTAGTAAATTTTTTTTAGAGATATTTAGACAGATATGCTTGTAGAAGTATGACGAGCGAAACAATTGAAAAGCGCCAACTTTTCAAATAGAGGAAATCCTACAAAAACAAGTTTTATTTACTGTTAGGACATCTGTTTAAACCAGTATTTTTGCTTTATGTTTTATTTCGGTGTTAAATTTTAATAAAAAGTGAAAAAATATAATATTTGAGTCGGCGAGAAAAAATAGGTTTGGGATGTTAATGTTTCGGACGGCAAAATTTTTTAAAAGATATCTTCAAAATAAACAACTTCATCCTCGTAATTTTTTTTTGGGGTTTTTTTTTTTTAAAAAATCACGACCTAAAATATCATTTTTCAAAGGAGTACAATCAGGGACAAGTAAAAATGAATTTTTTTTTTATTATTGTTTAAATTAATTGAAATGAGACAAACACCTAAAGTATAAAAGGATTTTTAAATTATCCCCTTTTTAATTTTAGAGCCCCCTTTTTTTTAAATTTGGTCTTTTTGTAAAAAAATTTTTTTTAATAATAAACATCTGCCCCTGTGTTTAATAAAAGTTGCATTTGATGTTTTTACGTTAGAAGAATAAATTTTAAAAACGTCTTTGTTTATTACTGTCAGATAATAAAATTGTTTTTAAATTATTTTTATTTTCTAAAAAAATTTTGGGGAAAAATTTTTTATTGTTTGAACAGTTTTTCCCTTGGGCCTTGCGCGGTTCGGAGCAAGGTTATTGGCTTTTTCCCCCGAATGGTTTTAAAAAATTTTTGATTCGCATGAAAAAAACTATTGATTGATGTGTGTGATGTGTAGGTATTTTTTACTTGCTCCATGTTTTGGGTGGTGGAACGTGATTTTAATAGGTTGTGTTTTTTTAGCATGAATAGTCTGTATAGTCTGTGTATGTTTTGGGGAAGGGGTGTGGGTTTTGTGTAGTGTCAAAAAAAGTGTGGTAATTGTGACTTTTTTTTTTCTGGGTGTAATTACTGTTTTTTAATTAAAATTTTTATATCTTGGGCGATAATTTTTTTTTATTACTATTACGTTTATTAAAATTACGGTTGGGTCTGTCATTAATAATATTTTGGTTTACTTGTGGGGGGGAAAAAAATATTTGAATTATTTTTTTACTCTGAAAATATTTGAAAACTGAGAATTAAAGTTTGATTGTGAGTTGAAATTTTTTTTTATAATTCGGTCTATTAAAACCGGATTTTTTTCATTTGGTTTTGTTCATTCTTAAAAGTAATCTGCATTGGGATGTCAGATGATTATTTTTATTACAATACATACATGCATTTCATTCGAACTATAGTGCAGTGCCTACGAAAAAAAACGCCAAATTGGGTTACAAGCACGAAATTTGGCAGACTTGTTTAAAAGCACATTTTAAGAGATTTGCCCCGATTAGCCAGCCTGTGCGACCCAAAGCCAAACGCCTTTTTTTTCAAAATGGCGGGGGGGAATTTCCTCAGTTTCAAAATTAATTTACCTGAGCATGATTATACTCTTTATTATGAAATTTTAAAGGGAAAAAGGGGAAAACCCAAAAAAAAAATTTTTTAAAAACAATATGACCTTCAAAAAACCTTGAAAATTATATTTTAAAATTTTTTTTAAAAAAATAATTTTTATAAATAAAAAAAACCGCCAATAGAGGAGGCAAAAAATCAATAATAATTGCTTATGATTGAAAAAAAATTGAAAATTTTAAAATACATTTTTTATAAAGATCAAAAATTATGATAGGTGAAAAAAAGGTACATGAAGGCATGTCATTTCTTATTTTTCACAGAAATGTTTTAAAGTATCATATGAAAGCAAAAAAACCCCTTTTTTTTAAAAAAAATGGGAGTAGTGCCATGGCTTCGTGGTACCGTAAAAATTTCATCAGCCTCCGCTTGAACATATCTATTATTCAAACTATAAGTCCATCACTAGGGATCGTTGGTTTTAAATTTCCCCCCTTTTGCAGTTAGTACATGGGGAAAGGTAGACCTGCTTTCCGAACGAACATCTATTGGTCTCACTTTCCCCCTTTTTACATCCACACTTCTTTTTTTTCCCCTTTTTTTTGGGAGCTGACCAAATTTGTGGAAGCTTATTTTTTTTGGGGGCCCCCAGCGGTTATTTATTAAAGTCCAACCCCATCCTTCAGGTGATGGAACAGGTTCCCCGGGGGGTGATAGCGATCGACCCCATTTTTCCCCCCGGTTTTTGATACGCAGCTCTTTTTGCAGTGTTCCATTAAACTTTTTTGTGTGGGTGGACACATGGCGATTGGTCGTTCTCCACTACAAAACTCCCCCTTTTTAAAAATTTTCATTAATTTTTTCAAGTTTGTTTTTTGCATCATAGTTTTTTATAAATTTTTTAAAAATTTTGAATATATTTTGTGGTATATCTGTATTACTATCCATTAAAGATAAATAAGGGGGGGGGGGTTCCTCCGGATAATTTTTTCCATGCTTTCCATGCTTTTTTTTTTCCTTTTTTCAATGAAAAAAGGAAGTAGTGTCGCCCCCCGTAAAAGGGGGAAAAAAGCCACGCAGTGCTAATTTTTTTTCAGGTCCCAAATGATTTGAAATGTGATGAGCTGCAATATACTTTAAAGATTTCCAACCCCATAAAAGATACCATAATTCCTCAAGGCCTAAGGACTTCAATACATGAAAAAATGATATTGGATTATTAAAAACATCTGTGTCCGAGCTTTCGGAAAAAAAACCCCCGGATTTGGCTCCATTTTGAATAAATCTTTAACATGTAGAAACATTCTTCCATCTGCTTCCTCCATGTCGGCACAGGATAGTCCATTTAGGGGGGTTTTTTGGGCCATTATCTAAAAAAAAAAAAAGTATTTAAAATCCAGTTTACCGTGTATTTTTTATTGACAATAACATACTCCCAAAATTTTAAACAAATATCTGTTGATTATTGGTGACACAAGGCATATTTATCTCATTCGTCAGCTTTTCACCCGATAAGTGAAAATTTTTTTGTTGCGGGGAATTTTTTTAAAAATTTTTTTCCCCGTTGCTGGGGAAATTTATCTAAAAAAAAAAAAACAAAAGTTATCAATTCCCTTAAAAAAATTTAAGAAGATGTCTATCCCCGTTTTTCGCTCCCGAGAACTCCCCTTTTTTTTGGAAAATTTAAAACCCAAAGCAAACCACCCCCCTCTCTGCGCTCTTGTCGTATTTTTTATGCTGTTTTCATAGTATAGGTCCCAAGATAATCCAACCTTGATGTTTTTGCATGGCAGCTATATTTTTGATATTTTTGGGTTTAAATTGTTTAGAATAATACTCGGAAAAATTTCCCCAAATCCATTCGGGGTTTTTTAAAAAGAACTAAGGCTGCCCCATCAAATACAAAAAACCCTCGCAAGAAGGAATAAATGCGGGGTTTGGCACAAGGG
The DNA here is from genome assembly GCA_019359885.1 of Listronotus oregonensis. Taxonomy (NCBI): domain Eukaryota; kingdom Metazoa; phylum Arthropoda; class Insecta; order Coleoptera; family Curculionidae; genus Listronotus; species Listronotus oregonensis. Next base: position 6,959 of record JAHBCN010026698.1, on the reverse strand, counting down.
TTTCAAGAATTGGGACAAAAACTGATTTTTTTCCCCGGTCTTAAACACGCATTTATTGATAATGAGGGGGAGAATTTTTTTTTCATATTAAAAAAAATATCCAGGTCTAAGCCCTTTTTGGGGACTTATTAAAAAAAAGCCGGGGAAAAAATTTGAACATCCTGCTTCAGAGCATTAGTTGCCGTCGAAGATGTTTTTTTTATCGGCTACAAATATTTTTGCGTTAATTTTTTAATTAAATCGTATACTGATTTAGTTTTCATCTCTAGTCTTTCAGTAAAAAAAAAATTATACAAATTAAGACCTGTCTCTTCCAATTTGTGAGTATCTATTCCTTTTTGTTCTACAGTCATAATATCCAAGCTTTTTAAAATTTTTGACTAAATTTTTTTTAAAAGGATTTTCTGTTGATAAAATCCCCCTTTTAGAGCAAACACAGTCTGGAGGAATTTTTTTGGGGGGGGAAAAAAAATTTTTGTGGTGAAAAAGCGATTGGTTATTGTCAGAATTTTAAATGATTTAAAATTTTTTAAATTTCCCCCAATTTTCCCCTCTTTCAAGAACGGGACCTTTGGTGAGCCCCCCCGCCCCGCCAGTCTTTTACGTCGGCATTATTTGTTCGTGAGCATGGCCCCAAAACCCCCCATGCTCGAAAATGCCCTTGTCGATTTTTGAATGACGAAATTACCTAAAAAGTAGCAAAAATTAACAAAAAAAGGAATACAATTACCTAAACTAAACTGATTATAAACATCTTCTGCTCTGTATTCAAGTTCTTCTAAATCCTTGGCGTGAACTGTTAACCATCTTGAATAATTTGTGTGGTTAAATACGAAATCCCAAGGAATCATTTTTTTTAGGCTTTGAAAAAAAGACTAAAGTCGCCGCTTCTAATAGACCTCAAAAATGTAAGCAAAAGTGTCTCAAGGTTTAATACTGTTAACCAAAATTTAAAAAGGGGTTTGGGAGAGGACTTTTTTTTTCATCAATCCATTCGTAGAAAGGGGTATCAAATTTTTTTTCTTCATAAGCTTAAAAAAAAAAGGGGGAAGGGAACACCCGGGGGGGTTTTTTTGGGGCATCCTTCTTCCCCTTTAAAAGGGGGAGTAACCTAAAATAGAAACAAAAAAAATATGTTGGAAGAACCTTATACGAAACTTTTTAAAAAAGACTAATGTGATAACATAACGCACCTTCGTCACTGCTTCTGCTGATCCTTCCGTTAGAACTTTGAGTTGGCAACTAATGCAACCCAACCACTCCCTTTCCCAAAAAAATTTCCCCAAAAAACCCGCAAAAAAAACTGCTCAATGTGAAGTGGCCCCATTAAAATCCAAATTTATCCTCGCTATACATTTCTGGCCAGTTCCATTGAATAGATTTACATATTGAAAAAATGGCTGGTCACAGCATATGACCGGAGTTTGATTATTATTAAGATATTTGGGTTTTCTGATTTTATTAAATTTTTTTTCATGTTTTATCATATTGACAGAAGTTGATTTTTCGTGAAACAAGGGAAACCCCAAAACTGATATGGATTTTTCCGTTTTGACTGGTGTTTTTTAGAATGAAATGCAGACCATGACAATTTGTTTACGTCTTCTTCATAAGAGTCCGAAAGAATATTGTGTACTTGATTTAACCATTTTTTTTTTTTTTCCCTTTTTGCTTTTTATTAACCCAAAAAGGTTTAATTTTAAAATACCGAGGGCCAAGTTTACTGAAAAACCGGGGTTTAAAAAAAAAGTATAGCCAAGAAAAAAATGTAATATATTTTTGGCCTACACGGTGTTTTAAAAAAGGGAACATAAAAAAACTTGCCCAAATTAAGAAGGTTTTTTTTTGTTTTATTATCCATTGGTTTTTTAAACGTACGTCTTTATCTGGTAAAATACATTGCGGCAATTGGGTAAAAAAAATCTGGGGATCGGGAACTGACTGTACACCTAGTTTTTTCCACATCGTCATAATTTGTTTGGAAGGTCTGACCCCCCCTTTTTTTTTTGACTTAATTATTTGAAATAGTGAAATACCAAAAAAACAGAAATATTCTGTGATAATGTCAAATTACAGCAACTAGTAGAGAAACCTTTTGTACCTGTTCCATGAAAATCGACCGCAGCTGTAGTACTTGATTTTCCCGGGGCAATGTTATCTACAGCGGATAAGTAAAAAAAATTTTGTTGGGGATTTGATGGACAAATCACTTTTTTTTTTTTTGATCCCCGGGGCAACTAAGTGACAAAACCCCCGGGGAAAATTTTTTCCCAAAAATCTCTTTTTACGAAGCACCTATTCCCATATCAAAAAAATTTTTCCAAATTTTTTAAAATTTTTTTCCCGGGAAAAAAGATAAAATATATAAAATGGTTTCCTTCCCCCTTTTTTTTTATGCTTCCAATTTTGGGGAATTTTTTAAAATTAACCCCCTTTTAAATTTCATTTTTTCAAAAGGGGTTTTTTTTCCCCACATAAGACATAAAGGGGGGAAAACCCCCAAAAATAAAAAAAATTTTTGCTTTTCCAAAAAAAAAGGGGGTTAAATTTTTTTTACAGTTTCTTAAAGTTTTAGAAAAATTTTTTAAAGACATTCCGATAAAATTTTTTCGCAATGCTTTAGCAAAAATTGATGGAAACCCCCCCACATCTTCATCCTGGTTTCAAGATCAAATGCATTTTTTCCGATTTTTTGGGGGGTTCCCCCCCAAAAAAAAAGTACGCACGGCCACACTTTCTTGCTTCCAAATTGGGAAAACGTGCCAAAATTTTTGTCTAAGTCTATCCGTTTTTTTTTTTGGGAAATTCACATTCTGAATTTCTTGAAGTTTTGCTAGTCTTGCATGATACATTGTTAGTAAATCGGCCATTCGAAATACATACTTACTTGATTCGGGGAAAAAATTTTCCCCGTATAAAAATTTTTCAAACCCCCCCAAAAGGGCCCTACCTTTAAAATTTATTTTCATCAGCAATACCGGGGGATTCCTGTCGCTTTTTCTTTTTTTTATAGCATGGGCAAGGCATTTTAGGTGGTATATTTTCTTGAGCTACCAAATCTCCTTCAGCTAGATGGGCGACCAAGGGGAAAAAAAACCCAAATTTCTCAGCACAATGCCGTACATTTTTAGATATATCTTTAGTAGCACATTTTCTTTAGGCGGTTCTTAATAGATCCTTGAGTTTTACAAATAAAACATAAATTCCTTGAAATATTTTTAGGAATTGAGGATCGGGGGTATTTCCTGAAGTGTGGAATTTGACCTTTTTTCCCCCCTTTTAAAAGCTGCCTCTTTTGATCCTCCACTTTATTAAGTCTACTCAAAAGCCTATAAAATCTATCTCCAGTATACGAATTATAGCATTCTGCATGCCAGAGGGCATTGTGTTTTTGAAGAGCTGCAAATATGCCGCCCCCCTTTATCTAAAACCTCAACGTTATATCCGGGGGGGGAAAAATATGCTTTAAATTTATCAATTTGCTTAGATTTTTTAGACATTGTTTCATATCCTTTATTTGGATTAACGGGATTTTTTGAAGGATTTCTAACTTGGCCCCCTTTTTTGAATATGCAGAATTGTCCCAATTAAAAAGGTTCTTTTTGACCAATAGCTGATTTTGCAGCAAAAAAATGGTTTAAGGTTTGACATTTTTTTTTTTTTTAAAACGTAATACTTAATGTGAGTAAATCTACAAAATAATAATACGAATCAGCACTATAATAATAAAAATTTAAAATTTTGACTTTTACTCTCATTGTCAAATTATCAATAATTTGTCCCATTTAAAAAAAAAACGTAGTTGATTTCTGAAATTACTAGAACTACCCGTATAATCAAGAAAAAAACGATAAAAAGAAAAAAATTAAAAAACACAGAAGACAAAATCAAAAAAGAGTTTTAGCACTTTCCCCAAATTTTCCCAAAAAAAAAGGGGGAGCTGAAACACTGGTACCACTTGCTGGGGGGTTTACCAAAAAAAAACGAAAAAAACCCAACCTAAAGGAGCTTTTTTTAAAACTTGAAACTACCTGTTCCTCTGATGTAAAAAAAAACCCCTTTTTTTTTCCCAAAAAAATTTTTTCAATAGTTTTAATATGTTTGTCCCTTACTACAAAAAAAGTGTCGCGATTATACTGAACATCCCTTTTCCTATCTGTTATACAGGGTTTTTATACAATAACATTATACTATATACATACGTATAATAAATGATAAACTTACCTATTGTTGTTTTTTTTTTAAAAAAAGCCACCAACTATTTTTAAAAAAAAAATAATAAAACTGCACAGTTCACTGCACTTCAAACTGAGTTGCTGATTTTTTTTAACAAGATGTAAGCACGATTTTCCAGACTGTTGCAATTACATGAACTATTAACTTAATTTTTTGTTTATGACATTATTAATCAACAATTTTGACTACTTAATGCTGAATCCTTTAGCGCTATTTTCATTTAAAAAACGCAAAAGTCGCTGTTTTTTTAAAATTTAAATGGGAACCTTAATACATACCCCCGGGGAAAAAAAGCCACATTTGTCATCGGTCCCTCAAATTTCACGCACCACACGCGCCTGTTTTGGGGGGAACACGATTTTTAAAATATTTATTTCGATTTTTTTAAAATGGAAGTATAAAGATTTTGTATAATCATGCCTAAATCAAAAAAAATCTTTTTTAAAGGGGAAAATTTTTCCGCCTTTTTTTGGAAAAAAAGGGAAAAATAAATTTTAGCCTGGCTTGTCAAAAAAGGGGGCAATGGGCCCCCGATTTTTTAAAAAGTGTTTTACAACTATGCCAAATTTCATGCTTGTAACAAACTTTTTTGGGGGTTTTTTCCCCTGAAATTTCGTATGAGGGAACAAATTTTTCTATTAAAATTTTTATTTCGTGATGCCTAGATTGAATAAAACCTATATTCCTGTTTTGAATTTTTTTTTGTTTATCGCTACTTTCTAGCCCATTTCTATTGCTATCGATATTGCCCTATCTAAGTCAGAACTACTTTCCGCTATAACCCTAATCTGTGTTTTTTGTCAAGTAATCCTTTTCTAAAATTATTAATTACAATAGACTGTAAATTTTCAATTAGAACCTTTTTTTTTTCGTTATTGTTATAATTCAGGTAACAAGTTTCTTTGTATTTGTTAACTAAAATTTTAAGTCGGTCACCGTAATCTTTCACATTTTCCCCCTTTAAAAAGTTGTTTAACATGCATTATTTGAGATAAAAAATGAGAGGGTGGTCTACTATCATGAATTTTCTAATAAAAAGCCCCAATTTTTCCCTTGAAATTTTTATATTGTGTTACTTGAGTTTTTCCCTTTTTTAAATTAGTGGCAAAAATTAAATTGGCAAAATTTTTTTTTTCTTTTAAAATTTTTCATGGCATCGAAATTTTTTTTAAAAAAAAATTTTAAGGAGTTAGAGCCCCCCTACCCATCAAATGAGTCAATTTGTTGAAGTAAATCAATTGCTTTTTTTCGTTCACCTTTTTTTTAATCAAAATAGAATGAGCTTATTAAAAATTATTTATATTTTTGTTATAAAGATTTTTTTATTTAGTATAAGTAATTAATATAACGATAAATATATATTTTTTTTTTTTTTTTTTTGTTTTGGTTTTTTTCCTCTCCCCAAAATTTTTTTTATATTATTATTATTTTAATTTATTTAAATATTTTTTATACTATAATTTATATTTTTTTTGTTATTTATAACTATCCAGTTTTTTAAAATTTTTTATTTTTTTTTTTACTATGATTACTAAATTAAAGATAAATTTTAAAAAAAAAAACCCATATAAATCCTAACCTACACTTAAAATTAAGAGAAACAGGTGTTTTCCCCTTTTTAAAACCCAAAAAACTTACTTTTTTTTTTATCGACTCCCCCGTCCAGCTAAGATTCGCGGGTGTTTCAGTAGGCCTTAGGGGAAAAAGCATGATGGGGGTTTTTTAAATGGCCTTGGAGACGGCGTCTTGGCGTTCCTTTTTAAATCGTCCAGTGGTTGTACCCCCCCCCAAAGGGCCCCGGGTTCTCCGCGCCCCAAGAACACTGCTGTTTTTTTTTTTTTTTTTTTTCTTCCTTGAGGATTTTTTTCCGGGGGTTTTCCGCGCACCTTCAAAAATTTTTTCCCGGGGGGGTTTCCCTTTCTCGTTCAGGGGTTTTTTGATGATTTTTTTCGTCTCGGGCGCGCCTTCAAAACTATCACAAGAAGTTTTCACTAGCGGATGCAGACAGCTCGCGAAAAGTATTCCCAGACGCGAGATGCCCTTTTTCTCGACAAGAATGCCTTGGCGCGGGGGGTTGTTGTGTAGTTAGTTGCCTACTAACGGGCGTCTCAATATTGTTTATTACGTTAGATTATAGAAAAATCCCAAACAATTAATAATGTATTACAATGTTCGTTAAAAAAAAAAAAATAAAAAAAAAAATAAATCATCACCAATAAAAAAAAAATTTTTAAAAAAATAGTTATTTATGCAAAAAAATGTGTTAACTTAGTCTTTTTACGCAAGGACCGCTTCGCTATATAACTTATTCAATTTTTTATTTGAGATCGATTTTTTATAGAATATATTTATATCAGAAAAAAAAAACCTTTTAAAAAAATCCAATTAGCATATTAATAAAGCGCCGTGTCATACACTATGTTTGATAATAAAATTATTATAATAATAATTTGGCAAAAAAAGTTTGAATTATACGGTGTTCACTTTAGGCACTAGTGTAATGTAAATTACTGGACCTTTTTGTTATACCCACCCCACAGAAATCGTATAAAAACATGCCAAATTGACAAAAAAAGGTGATTTATCACGTTTTAAATATAATTTTGGAAAAAAAAAATTTCCCCCCATTCCAAATTTTTTGACCGCCCTTTCTGGCTGATTCTCGTGGGGGGCCCCCGGGGGCAGTCATGGTTACTTCTAGTTAGTTAAAGGGTTTTTTTTTT
>JAHBCN010026697.1:0-10468 GCA_019359885.1 Listronotus oregonensis | reverse complement strand
CTGCATGAATTTTTTTCTAAATAATAACCTAGTTTTTTTGCCAATCTCTAAGAGCAAATATTTGAACGTAACAACATATTTCACCGTTTCCGAAAATATTAGTATACTAGCATGTATATAGTAACAATTTGTATAACTATACATTATTAACCAGTGGATACTTCAGGGGGACAACATCTTGCAAATTTGTTTCTTTCTGGTAAATTTGTTATGCTAGAATAAAGTCAGTAAGTATTTTATTTTGTTGTTATTTAGGTGTATATTGTTATTTTAATATCTCGAAATCAACGCTGTAAGATGTTTATCCGTATAGAGCTGAAAAAGATAAAATGTTAAGGAAATTCTGCAAATACTTTATTAAATTATTATGTATGAGTGTTTATATTAAACATAAAATAAAACGTAAGTCAAGTGGATATGGCGATACCATTGTCAGTTGTGTACTAATGTGACAAAATGTGGTAAAGCATTTTTGTACCCAATCCGCTGGATTTCCAGATATTTTTTTCTAAAGCCTTAAATCGCTTTTGGGTGGTTTACAAACAGTATACCTGTTCACGGATCAAATCGCAACTTTCGGTGTCCAGTGTTTGTCACTGAAACAGAAAAATAACATAACCTGGTAATACTTTTCCAAAACGCTGTTGTAAAGTGGTGTGGCACCTCTTATTACTTGTTAAAACCTACTTGTCATTTAGGTTTTTACATGCATTTTTCGCTAAAAGAACTCTTGCAATATGCAGCAGCTGCGGGCAGCGTTAACAGTCAATAATAAGGGTGTCATTATTATTAAAAAAAAACCGTCCAGTGGTTTATCCTAACCACACGGCATACCAAACTATAACTGTTTCAAGATGCAGCACAAATTTGCGCTCTGCATGGATATTTTCAACCCCTATAAATTAATATTTTGGCTTTTTACAAAACCGTTGACGTGAAAATGCGATCAGATGTTCACTTAAACTTTTGTGTTAACTGCATTTTACAAGAATGAAGCTACCAATTCTTTATCAAAATTCGTTGAAGGTTACTGCGAGTAATATGTGTTTATGTTTATATAGTCGCGATGCCCGATGGAAGTTGCTGAAATTGTATCCTAAATATTGTCATGGCAAAAATTTTCTTTTTATATTTGTAATATTTAAGGTAACAACCTTAAAATATTATGACAGTATACAATTAACTTAACCTATACATTTTTGCATGTATTTTATATTTAATAATTTTAGAAATAATTAAATAAGTTGTTTAAAAATTTTGTAATTGTTAAACCTATTTATCAAAACCAATTGCCGCAATAAATTTTACACTTCAAAAATTTTAATAAAATTGCATGCAAGAAAAACTGCAGCTAAAAAACTCACCCAAGAAATCTTTTAAACTGTAAAAACGTCTTGAGAGGTATATTAGCTGCTTAGTTGAGGGAAACTAACTTAGTTGGCCCTGCTAAGGTACCCGGATTTCTGTCTGAGATATCTTGGCTAACCTAAGTTGAGCAAAATTTGACATTTTTTATCGTTTTGGGGAGTCGTGCGTGTTCGATCAAACAACTTAGCTCAGGTCAGAAACTAACTTTAACTTAGGTAAGAAAAGTGGTTGTTCGTAAACAGCTTATGTCTTTGACAGTTGACTAACTTAGAAGGTATCATATAGGGCAAGTTTTTAATTGCATCGATGGATCCAGCGCATTAAGCGCTAATTCATCAAACCGTTTTTAAACTACCACTAGAGAGTCCAATAAACTCTTTCAAAGCGTTTTTATAAAATACTTGAGGAAAAAAATATAAATAAATACAGAATAAAAACACAACAATCAGCTAAGCATTGACAATTGGAGAACAAACAGCAAAGCGTTTTTAAACATTTCGTTTTAATTCGATCCATCAGAACTTCTCATGACGTCATTTGACGTTCAGCGCATAAATTCAGTGTTTTTTATTGATGGAAAAAAGAACTTGCCCATATTTAATAGATGTCAATTCCGACATGCGTTGCAATTTTAATAGGCCTTATTATTTTCTCCAGTGTTATAGGTTTATGTTTATATTCCGACGTGTCATAATGACATTCTTATAGATTTAATTTAAGTGTCAAAATGCCATTGTTTATTAGGATTAGTATTATAATAATTTCATTGGAGTACTGAGTACTATAATGAAAAAAATATCTAGGTGTACGAGGCAAAAATTTAAAAAAAATATTGAAAACAACAAAATTCCACGATTGAAATTAATTACTTCATTATTGAAATTTATTCTGGTTGTTAATTTGTAAATTTTTGATTTATTGTACAGAGAAATTAATCGAGAAAACACCCAATGATGATTTTTCTTCAAGAATGGATACTGAAATTCTTTTTTATTTTCGCGTGACTTTTCTATATATACATATACTTTAGCAACTGTGTGACTTTTCTTGTTACCATGGCATTTAAAAATGTAAAGATCCACTTCTAAATCGGCCAGCCATTAAGCCCAAGACCTTCGGAAACAGTGACCAGTGTATTTGGCAGAATAAGGTAACTTTAAAAATAAAGCAATTGTTTTAAACATGTTTTCAAAAGTATAAATAACCACTGGCTGCTTTGCATATCTGTTTCTAAAGGACAAAAAAACCGTAAATTTTCGGCATCTCTGGGTCTCATGGATGCATAGGTTTGAACCAATTGCACCATATTTACTCCTTTGACATGGCCAGGCGTTACAAAGAATTCTCGGGAAATATTGTTTTTGTTCTAGGTATTACAATTCTAAAAACAGTTTCTTTATCTTTTACATCTTTCATTATTAATTTTTTTAACTCCTCTTTGTAGCATGCTCCACTTGTACTTATTATCATTGAAACTGTCAATAGCAAATATTTTTAATTCTCCGCCTCTTGTAAAAACTTTGCAATATTTTCTTTAGTCAAAATTCTGGAGATTTTAGGTTTGTAAGAATCGGAGCTTCCTTTTAAAAACACAATCAGGTGACTAAACTTACTTATGTCATTTTTTTTAATTGACAACATGCTTCGCTACATCAAGTAATAACTCCATAAACTTGAAGATTTTTTCATCACTGATTGTTCTTTCAAAGTACCTTTTCGTGCGCAATATTCTCAACCTTTTTCTTGTGACACCAACCTTCATAAATGTCATAGGTTTTTTGTGTACGCTTTTAAGCTTTTCAGGCATTAAACCAGCAACTGCAGAATTAACTAAATTGTTTATCTTTGGGGGTTAATCATTTATTTTACAATGCTAGATGAACTATTTAATCAATTCAACTTTAACAATGACATGAGAATACAAGTTAACAATTCCGTTGTTACCTTAGGTTTCTATGCACATTACTGAAATTAAGCTACGTTTACATCACTTACTAAAATGCAATAAGATATTCATTTTTAAAGAAATCGTCGGAATATAAAACTCTGAATGAAATTCGGATCATAAACAATCATTATGGCACACGCCGTGTTATCAGCCTCGGCTAACGCCTCTGATAATATTCATGGCTAGTTTTATGATGATCGTTATTATGATACATAACATAAATATCTATAAATATTCTTGCTGTTGCCATAATTATCATAATACTTGACAGTGACAATTAAATACTTTTTTTGCAGCTATGATAGGTTTAACAGACGTCTTTTTAGCATGCAATTTTGGCGGGCGTTATATTTTTGACCAACGTTCTTTCTGACGGGTACTATATATTTGTTAAATAATATTTTGTTGTTATCTAAAAGACTTCTCCTTTAAATAGGTGTAGTATATTTTAAATTATTTCATTTAAAATTTAAAAAATAATAATAATTTTGAGTTATTCGCATTTTGGCGCACTGGGGTGACCCAGAGTCTATTAATCTAAAGGGGTTATGACATCGTCGAGAATGGGGATAGCAAAAGTCCAAGACGTGAGGGTGTGAAAAGGGTCGCTTATGTTGGCGGCCCTGTCGGGTAACTCTAAAAGTTACTAGCATTCTCAGCTGTGGACAGAGTCGTGCCACAAGTCGAAGTTTTTATATGGGGTTATTTTTACAGTTGAAAATATTTGTGTACAGAGTTGATATTTTATTGGTTTTTACTATATTGTTTTTGGTAGTGTTTAGTCGTGTAGTTTTAATTAGTCCTTAGTGTGCAATAGACCAAAAAGTTGTGTTTCCCATAAGGATTCTGTTATTTGCTCGAAGCATGTTAAAAAAGACGATTTTTATATGTCTTCCAGAAAAATTGCAAAAGCGGTGATTATGAGATCCTGATCAAAAAGGAAAAAGGCGATTAATAAAAGAAGGTAAGGTGAAAAATATGATATATCTTATTGCTGCTATTACTAACAAATATTTTTTATTGTAGCAGTTCCATTCAGTTTGCATTATTACACCTCGGATAACACAAACACGGTTTTTAAGTCCACCAGCGACTCTTCACAACTCTGAATGTAGTTACACAGTTATTAGTAAGTAAATTGAAATTTTTGTGTGATTTTAATTATAGTTATTTGTTGTCAAGAAAGTAAATAGTCAATATTGACTTGCTTATACCTAGAACTGATCAACTTTAGGTATATGCATTAATGTACCTTCAGAATGTGTATTTAATATTTTTTCCCATTATTTTGTACATTTATTAAGTTTGCGGTTAGTTACATTCTTTAATTGTATTTAATTTTTTTTTGATACTTATCTACCAATTACTTGGTATATTATGTTGAAAAAGACATGTTTTAAAATATAATTTATATTTTTTAGATTTGTCTTTTACAAGTTTAAAATTAACTGATGTAAATCTACCTTGTACTGAAGAAGTTTTTGTTTAGATTGTGTAGTGGACTGCGAAGAACTTGTAAGTAAGTTAAACTTTCGAGTACCAAAATAAGAACACGAGATCTAATTCTTTGTTTTATCTTGCAAGGGCTGCCAACAAACTATAAATAAAATATTTGTGTTTGTATTAAGTAGGATTTTAATGCTTAAATGATTTGTATGTTTTAAAATATGAAATGTAGTATACCACAAAATATTATTAAATAATACCACTAAGTACTGTATTCTTTTCTTCCATATCTCTTTTAAAATGTAAAAATTTCAGTTGTATTTTATTTAATTGTTGCAATTGTAAATGTATTGTATTGTTGTAGTTGTGAAACAAATAAAGTTTAGTTTTTTAGCATTAAACCTGTATTCACATTTTTTTACATAAAATAATTTATTTTATTGCCATTGAAAAATTTTGCTATTATTCTGCAATATCAAGATGAGGTATGGTCCGTAAGTAAATAAATAACTAGTTTTTAAAAGTAACATAATTAGTTTTTAAAATAAAATAAATTAAGGATTAAAAGACAAGTTTATATATTTATGAAGTAATACAAAAACACCGTCATAAATTCCTAAAAAAAGTTAATTTTTCTATGGCTTCCAGTATCTGATTTGGAGTTGCATATTTTGTAATCTTACAAAGATCTTCAAGATAGCTTGTAAAAGCCCATTTCTGATCCTGCACTTATAGAAAAGCTTCCTTCCTGTCTTTCTTCTATAGGTATTTTCACGGCTTCTGCTTAGACGAGTTGGCCAGTATAATTCCTTTTCTGGCAGCTCCCAACAGAGCAACACGTAGTGCAACTTTTATGCATCTTTTAACAGTTCAGCTAGAGAGGCCCCGAACCCGCTTTCTTCGTTCCTTCATCCTTAGAGTGTCAAGACTATGGAACTTGCTACCTGCAGAATTTAAGTCTCTTGTGAATAAACTCCCTCTTACCACACTTCAGCCACCCACGGGGCGTTCATACTAGGCCTCAACCTTCGCGAACTGTTCCAACATAAAAAAATAATTAAAGTCCCCAAACACTTCTTTACTTGCTCATAAAATTTTATAAACGTCGTAATATAGGTGGGTATTTTTAAAGAAAAAAGGTGTTAATAATTCAATATCGTGTGTTTAAAAATAGAGTAAGTACTCATAATTATAACAAATTAGCAATCATCAGTATTTTCTACATTTTAATTTTTTTCTCATTTTTTAAAATATTTAATGTAGTAGATACCATTGAAAAGGTACGCCATCGTCGTGTTGTCGCTTTAATTTTTAATTTCAATACTTAATTGAATTACATTTATATTTTTGAAATATAAATTTTGTTCGTCGGTATAAAAGCAGTTTTTCGTTTCCACCTCAATTCTACGCCACTGTCCGGCATAAAATCCAACATGGCCGAAATGGACCCTTCTTGACGTCACAGAAGAGTTTTTCAATATGGCGGATGTCATAACCCCCTTTAGATTAATAAACTCTGGGGTGACCAGACAAATTCCTTTTTTAAATAGAGGATCGTTTAAGTCACAGCGCTGTATTAAAAAAAATATATGTTTTTAAAATTATTAAATTTAGTAAATATATATATATATATATATATTTTTTTTTTTTATTTCTATACACGTTTTATAAAATAAAAATAGCATACCGGAGTTAAAACGAAACATAAGTGTTTACAGTCCTTGAAATATAAGACTTTATTCCGGTATGAGTGTACGTACGAGTGGTGTTTGCAGGTGAGAGATAGATGGGTTATTACTTTAATGGACGTCTTTATTTTTGTACCTTATATAGTTTAACAGATGTATTTAATAAGATACATAACGGCGTTACTGCTACACTGACCATAAGTTAATTTAAATATCAAGAATCACTAAATGGATTTAATAAAATTAAACCCAATAAAAATGCTATACAGAATGTTTGCATTTGAATTTAATTACCTAAATGACATTTTTTTTATATGACTAAAAGGTAATAAATAAATAACTGCCTAAAATACTTTGAAAATATATGTTTACTGTGTAGATCCCAACAAAAAAACCGTTTCTTTATTGATTTTTAAAGACCGCGGTTTCATAAAATAAAATATTTAGGAAACAACTTACTTTAAAACACTACTTAAGTGGAAACACTACAAAAAAGGATATGTAGTCACTTGAATGCGAAAAAATTGCTTGTTTTCTCACTGCCCTACATAAATATAGCTAAGGTAATATACGCCTTCTGCTCTGAGAAGTTGGCCAGTATCATTTCAACAGTTCAGCACGTAGTGCCACTTTTATGCATCCATTTACAATCCAACTTGAAAGGCTCCGAACTTTCCACTTTTCGTTTCTTCGTCCTTGAAGTGTTCAGACTATGGAATCTGCTACCAGCAGAAGTTTTCGCTTCTCCTCCAAATCCCTAAATATTCCATGTAAATAAACTCCCTCTTACCACACTTAAGACACTTACGTACGTTAGTACTTAGAACTTCAGGCTTCGCGGACGACAAAGATAATCAAAAAAAGAATAAGTCTTTGTTTTTCAATCATTAAAAAGTCAATATTCCAAAAAGATATGTTTACAATTTAGGTACTCGCGGGAAAAACAAGCCGATCGGTGGCAAATTCTGGGTTCCCTTAGGTGTACTGTAAAGTAATGCTTTAGAGCAGAGGTCTCCAAACTTTCCAGCCTTAGGGCCATACTGATTACTCCAGTAAGTTCCGAGGGCCAAAACCATATTATCATTGTTGCCGGTGGTGAAATAGTCCACTGATGAAAAAAAAAGTCCGAAAAAGTACACAACGTTTAAAAAAGGCTGCAAATCGGACTAAAGTCCGCAAAACGGCAACACTGCATATTATTAATTTTCCTGTCATTATCTGTAATTTCTAGATTAGTCGTAGAGTACGAGCCATGAGGAGTAACGTGACACGACATCTGGTGGACACAAGCGGAAATAGGTAGTACAGAATAATCTCGTTGGTTCGAGAAAGTTCTGGTGTATTCCACTCACTTCTAGATGGCAGTAATTGGAATATATAAGAAGGCTAGTGGCGCAACCACAAGTCAGTTCCTATGACACTGTTGTTAAATAAAATATTGCATACCTCCTTAAAACGTGTTTGTGCGTGTTTAAGTTTAAGACATCTTTATAACAGTATTTTGATTTGAATTGTTGCTTTTGTGGAAAAGAAGCGAAAAATTGATAGTGAATGCAGAAAATTCAAAGATCAGTGGAACATTCAGTATTTCGTAATTGAGTCCAGTAACAAGGCGCTATGTTTGATTTGCAATGAAAGCATAGCCGTTCTCAAAGAATATAACATTAAACGTCATTATGAAACAAAACATTTTCAAAATTACTCAAAATATACAGGAAGTTTGCGGACAGAAAAATTCGAAGCTATGCAGCGCGGATTGAAATCGCAGCAATCTTTATTTACAAAACTCAAAACTGAACAAGAGGCTGCAAATCCTGCCAGCTTTCGTGTGGCTCTTGAAATTGCAAAACGTGGAAAACCATTCACCGATGGAGAAATGATCAAAGAATGCATAATTGCAGTAGCCGAAGAAATATGCCCTGAAAAGGTAAATTTATTAAAAACTGTCAGTATGTCAGCAAACACTGTGGCTCGAAGGGTAGAAAACATCGCTGAAAATATATCCTCTCAACTGTTCGACAAAAATGGACATTTTGAGTGGTTTTCTTTGGCCTTGGATGAGTCAACGGATGTGTCAGATACTGCTCAGGTGTTGATTTATATTCGAGGAGTAGATAAAAGCTATGAAGTGCACGAAGAACTTCTTGATATGTATAGTATTCATGGCACAACTACTGGTACAGATATTTTTAAAGGAGTTGAAATGGCCATTAATCAAAAGAACCTTCGATGGAAAAACTTGAAATGATAACAACTGATGGAGGCAAAAACATGAGTGGGAAAGATAAAGGAGTGGTCGCTCTTGTGTCAAAGGCTGTAGAAAATGACGGTGGTTCAAAACCATTAGTCTTACATTGTATCATTCATCAACAGTCTTTGTGCGGAAAATGTTTGGATATGTCTGATGTTCTGAAACCAGTCATATCAACTGTTAATTTTATCAGATCTTTTGGGCTGAATCACCGACAATTCCGACAATTTATTGAAGAGATTGGAGAAACTGACTTACCTTATCATACTGCCGTACGCTGGCTTAGTTGTGGGAAAGTCCTTCAGCGCTTTTTTGAACTTCGAGCAGTAATCGAAATTTTTTTGAATGAAAAGCATCGCCCTCTTACTGAATTACGTGGATTTGACAAAACATGTGAACGAACTGAATTTGGGATTGCAAGGAGAAAACCAGCATCTTCCTGATTTATACACTAATATCAAATCATTCCGGAAGAAATTGAGACTGTTTCAATCACAACTACGAAGTAAATGTTTTTCACATTTTAAAACATGTGAAATATTCAGCCACACTACTGAGACTGAGTTTCCTATCGATTTTGCAATCGAAACTTTGAGTGCTTTGAAGATAAATTTTGATACTCCTTTCTCGGACTTTGATGCCACTGCGAATCAAATTAAGATTTTTCAGAATCCTTGTGATACTGACATTGAAACCCTAGCCCCGGAACTTCAAATGGAAATGATTGATCTACAATGCAGTGATATAGTTAAGAACAAATATCAAAACTCATCTTTGTTGGAAATTTATAAGAGTCTTCCACTGACACAATTTGATAATTTGCATAAATTTGCTCGTGGTCTGTTTTCTGTTTTTGGTACTACTTATTTGTATGAGAAAATCTTCTCCAAAATGAAGTACACAAAAAATGTTTACAGATCGAAATTAACTGATGAGCATCTTAAATCTCTTTTAATAATTGGTACAAGTAAAATTAGTCCACAACTACAAACTATTGTCAGTGGAAAATCTCAATTACATAAATCTCATTAGTATTTCATATGTCATTATGTTTGTTATAAGTTATGTGATTATTTAAAATGTATAAAATGTTAGTTGGATTCATTTCAATAATTTGTTAGTTATTATATACTGAAGTTAAATTTTCTGCATATTATACATGTCTTTACTCATTACAATAGGGTCCTTGCACATTTTTTTTTAATGATGTCGTTTGCACTATTATAGACCGTTCTTCAAAACCTACTACTTCGTTTTTTCTTTAATTCGCTTTTTTGCCGATATTTCGATTTAATAACTTCGAAATTCAAAGGTCCCGCGAAAACGCTTTATAGGTAAATGTCTGCGTTGCCAAATAGCCTAGTAGTACAATTTTTGGCATTGGTACAATGACACAGTGGAGATGTACACTAGATGTACGCATTGAACTGGGCGGTTTTATAACCTCGCTTTTGCAATATTTGTTTTTCATTTTATCGTTGCTCTTGTTCTGTGTGATTTGTATTGGATTTTTACGGTTGTGTCTCAAAATGAGTAAAGTTTACCGTTGGTGTATAATTACTCATTGCAAAAATACGTCTATTAATATGCCTGGAAAGACTTTTGTTCAAGTTCCATCTGATAAGGCTTTAAGGAATCTATGGCTTCAAGCAGGGGGACGTGATCCTGAAAGGTTATCTTCAACATCTAGTTTGTTTGTTTGTGAAGTTCACTTTGATGTAAGTATTCTTTATCAGTTTTATGACAGTAATACGAGCAGAGATTTTT
>JAHBCN010026696.1:0-10450 GCA_019359885.1 Listronotus oregonensis | reverse complement strand
TAAACTTATTCTACAATCTATGTAATTTTGTTTTGCAGAAATTTGGGAAAATAATTAGAGCCAATGAAAATTTGTAAAAATTACATGAATATCACTTTTTTAATTTTCTTGGGGCTCTATAGGGATTTTCAAACCCTGCAGAAACAAAGCTTTTACCACATTTTTTTTGAAATCAAATCATTAACCCCCTGGTAGATGTCACAAAATCGTGCATTTTGAAAGCGGGAAAAAAATATATATTTTTAAAAAAAATAATAAAAATATCTAAGAAATCTGTAAATTTTCCCAAGTTAAATTAATATACATATATTTGTGGTTGTGGTTAGTCTATGATGTAGTATAAAAGGGGTTCTTAAATTAATCTAAATAAAACTAATTTTTAAATCAAAAATAATTACTAAAAATATTGTTCTTTTCAGCTCTCCCCCTCAGCAATAAAGGGAAGTAGAGATAGTGAATTTTTTATCTTAATTGTCAGTTGTTTAAATATAGTCCGATTTAAAGTTAAAAAGGGCCCCAGCTTCATCAGCATCCTTGTTCTCTCACTTTAAAATTTTTCCCCGTTCTCGTCGCTCAAATTTTTGTTGAATATACGGTCAAATTCATGTAACGCGCCTATGTTCCAAATTTAACAATGTATGGGTGGAGCGTTGAAAAAAAAGGAAACGGACTCTTTTGGTAGATTCCCGGCCTTTTTTTTTAAATCGGACTCCATGCGTTAAAAGTTTATAAAAAAAAAACAATTTTTATTTTTTTGGGCAGTCGCTCTAAATTACTTTTTTTTTAAAGAAATTATAATTTTTTTTTGTTTATGTGGTTTTGAATTTTATAATGTTTTTTAAATTTACCTGATAAACTTTTTTTTTTTTAGTATCTTATTACCCCTATGGTGATATTTTATTTTTTTTAGAATCTTTGTTATTAAATTTATATTTGATTTTATGACTGATGTTAATTCTAAAACTTTGTTTCATATTTTTGTGTTAATTCTTTTGGTTTTTAAATTATTAAACCACATTTTTTAAAAAGGCCTGTTTTTTTTTTCCAAAGCAATATTTTTTTTTTTTAAAAAAATAAAATTTTTTAATTTTTTTAAAATTTTTTGGTTCTCCATTGATTTTAAAGTAACCTAAAGAAAATAAAATTAGACATTTAAAATTCCCTGACCCAAAGTCCCCCAAAAAAACTCTACCCAGAGTCTAAGTAAGTTTTATCTGAATATGAATTAATGAGATATCTAAATTATTGAATTTCGGGTTTCCCGGGGTTTGTAAGTTTTGAAGGGCCCTGTCTGGACTAAAATAAAAAGGGAATCCTCTCCTCTCCTTCTGTGGTTCCTCAGTAACACAAATTCGTCGAAAATTTTTCGTTTCGGTTAAAAAAAATCTTTTTTGCTTGCCCAATATGCCCCCCGCCAATTTTTTTTTTTTTTTTACCGTCAATATCTCTGGAAATAGACATAAAATCTTTTTTTATTCCCATTGTTTTCCCAAATTTTAAAACCTTATAAAATTTTATTGAAATTTTAAAAAATTTTTAATTTTTTTGGGGGGTTCTTTAAAATTCTTGTAAAATTTTAAAAAACCTGACTATCTTTTCTATTTTAATAAAAAGGGGCAAAAAGTAGCAGTAGTTGTTTCACCATTTTAAAAATTTTATGTTTGCTTAGTAATAAATATATAAAAACTTTGTAATTTAGGTTAAAGTAACTAGAACCAAGAGTAAACGTAAAACTTCAAATTTTTATATGATAATTAGAAAACTATGATTGATTAAAAAAAATTCAGAGTTTAAATTACCTAAATTTTTTTTTTTTCCTTAAAAAATAAGCCAAAATTTTTTTTTTTTGTTTTTTGTTTAAACAAATTATTTCCATTAACTATTTTCACTGAAAGCGTTAATGCTTTTTGTAAAAAAAAAAATTAACAAAAAAATCCTCAGCTGTCGATTTCAGTAAATAATTTATATTTTTGGGTGTAACTCACCTTATAACAATATTTTACCCCTACAATTAAAATTTTCTGTAAAAAAATACTTTTAAAAAAAGGTTTAAACCCCTTTCCCGAAACGTATGTTAGAACTTCTGTATAAAAATTTTTTTTTTTTTTTTAGTAGACAAATATAACGATTTTTGTACATCACACTATAAAATAGCTCAATTTATGAATAGGCTAAAAAAATTTAATAAAATATAAAAAAAATTTATAAAAAAGTTTTAGCTTCCAATTTATCTATAAATTTTATTTAAATTTTTTTCTTAATTTTTATTCTTTAAAGAGTTCTTAAAATAATTTTGGGAAAAAAAGGAAATCCTAACATACCTGTAAAATTGACCATATTTAAAAATTTGCTTTACCTCCAAATAAATTGGGATAAATTTTTTTTGGTAGTTAAGATCTAAGGTACAACTTTTGTTTAAAACTTTTTTTTTATTTAAATTTTTTTAAAAAGTTATAAAAAAAAAAAAAAAAATCAGGTGAATAAAAGTGTCCCGGTAACCACAGGTGAATATCCGTGGAGAAATTTGTTTGCATCTAAGCTCTACTGTTAAAATATCTAAATTAAAATTTAATTCCCGACGGGCAAACACTAAATTTTAAGAAAATTTTGTGTATTGACTGACCGTGTTGTTGAAGGTCTACTAGATTATCTATTAAAAAGATACCCCATCTGTATATTACTTTTTTTTTAAGGCGTGTCTAATCTATCTCTTTATATTATGTACACAATCATAATTAAATATTGTTAAAGGTTGTTTAAATGTGTTTGGTATTTAATAAAAATCCCTTTTTTTAACTGTTCTGAAAAAAAAAAGAAAACGATAAAAACGACTTTCTAATGGCTCTTTAAATTAAATAAATCTTTAAGTGAGTTTAAAAAAATTTGCCACTTGTCAAATTTCCTATGAAAATTACAAAAAATTTTTAAAAGAATAATTTAGTGTAGTTACTTTCTTTAAAAAAAAAATTAGTCATAACGATCCATGAAAATACTTAATAAAAAGGGTTTTAAAATTTGGGGGACAAAAATTTCCCAAATTTTAATTTTACTCTTTTTTGAGTAAGAAACAATAAATTCCTTTAAAAATTTTTTTTGTAAAAGAAATGGAAAACCCAGAAATTTGTGTATAATAAAATTTTAAATTTAAAACTGTAGCTGCCTTATTAATAACTATTATTTACATAAGATTTTTACCTAGAGCATATGCAATAACAAAAATTAAAATTAGATTTCATAAAAAATCACAATTTAAAAAAATTTTTGATAAAACTAAACAAAAAAAAAAAAAAAAATATTTTTATAAAAATATATATATATATATATATATATATATATATATATATATATATATATATATATATATATTTTTATATATATATTTTATAGATATTTAAATATCGGAAAATAAAACAAAATAAGTCAACAAGCCCCCAACTATTTTAACAAAAAAAAATAACTTTTGATTAATTTTTCGACAGTCGAAATTTTGCTCTCTAAAAGATGAACAACAGAAAAATTTTAATACGTTTAAAAATGTTTTAGTTAGAATAAGGCATTTTGGGTTTTAATACAATATTTATATTTTTTAAGGGAAAAGATCTTTAAAAAAGACAACATTTCTAGCGATAGCAATTTTATTGTGTTACCTTTTTTAAGCAACGTTGGTACAATTTTTGCGCTGACATCTTTGGTTTTTACAAACCATATGTATTCGGTACTGAGTAACGGGTGCGCCATCTAGTACCAGTAACGAAACGTTACACACAATTCATTTCGTTACTCGCATGCATTTCGTTACTCGCATTTTTTGTATTTTACTGTTCGCAAGTACAGTTGATGCGTGTTTGAACGTTTGCTGATCGTATGTTTTAATTCGGGGACTCTTTCGGTAAATTTAAAAAAGTATTAAACTTATAAATGTATTTTTGTGTAGACAAAAATTTAAAAATTTTAACAGAAAAAAGGTGAAATATTTTTACAAATTAGAAATATGTATGTTTTTGTTTTTTATTATCGCGTATTTTCACGTTTTTTTTGTTCTTATCTTAAAAAAAAATATTATAATAAAGACCTCTAATGGGATTTAAGTTTTTTTTCTGTTAATTTTTAAATTTATTAATTGTTTATATCTGATATATTATTATTTAACTTATTTTTTTAATTTTACAGTTTAATTTTCTTGCTACAATGGATAAGAAAAGAAGATTTTATTTTGAAATATGAACCAGAAATTCCTGACACAAAATGTTTTTATTTAATTATGTTTTTTTTTATTGATGTGGCGCGACGAGCAAGTCCGATGTTAAATGTTAATGTTTGCCCATAACAATTGCGGCTTTAAAAGTTAAATTTTCATTCTACGAAAAAGATTTTCTTTGTTGTTTTAGTTTTGTTTAAAATGTTTTTATTTTATTTTTACGTTATTTAATTCTAAGAAAAAAAGATTTTTTGTTTTTTTAAAAACATGGTTTATTTCATTTTTTGTATTTAATTTCATTCTAACCAAACTTTTTAATGTTGACTTATTAATAGAATGTCGTGTAAATTTCATTGATAAAAAATAACTTTCGATATCTATTTGTTGTTTAAAAATATAACATAAGATCACGTTAAAATTTTCAAAATAGTAAATCCATTCAAATTTGGTAGATTCCGTCAACAGTTTACTTGTAGTTCTACTTTTTACTTATTAAATCAAACAAAATTTAAGAATAACAAACACAATTCTGGTTTAAAATACTAAAAAGTGAAAAAAACCTTACGCAGCTTTTGTAATGCATTAGTATTTTTTCACACCGCGACGTCATACTGTACGCATACGCAATACGACTCGATTCGTTCCTCTAACATAACATACATGTTATGAGGTATCGAAGTAACGGGTTACGTAACAATACGATAGTAACGGTACTAATTGATATAGTAACGAATACATGGGGGTACCTCTTTCTCGTTATTTTTACCACCTCTACTTTGGTTCAACTAATCAACTCCCCTACGAAACAAACAGAGAATTTCTCACGGTAAACTGGTTAAATGGTAATTTATTTCGGTATTGAAAGATGACGCCGTGTGTCAAAAATATATTTATTGGGTACCAACAATTTTAAAAACCCTTAGCACAACAATGATCGATATACAACATTTTTTGGCACAAGGTAATCCCTATAATAGCCAAACAACAATAAACATTATAGATTTAAGAATATTTAAACCCAAAGGGTTTTTTTAAAATTGTTCAACTCCATAAAAACAATACTAAGAATGGTTTACTATTTTATGCCTTAGGATTTGTTTTAACCAGTGGCGTCGCTAGACGAAACGTAAACGTCAGCCACATCAGTTTTCCGAGGCCTCTTTTATTTCTGAACTAGTTGTAGTTATACACATATTCTAAACCGTTTGATAAAAATATTTTTGCTAATTAAATAACAGTAAAAATAATATAAAAAACCTTAAAAGAAAAGAAATTTCTGGCGTCTTGTATCACTGATTTCTTTTAAGATTTCGTTATAGATAGTATTAATTGGTAGCCCTTTTTTGGCTCATGGACTTTAAGTAGGTCTTAATAAATTTTATGTTTGAGAAGCTAACCCCCAAAAAAAGCTGTACTAACAGGAAGTAAAAACTAATTCATCTTATGTAAACATAATGATATACCCCTTCAAATTTTTTTTTACAATAGTAAATAAATTGTTTTAATTTTTTGATAAAGTATATCAATGAAGTTTCATAGCGCTGCTTTTATTTTCCCTTCCCCAAAGTACTATCCAAATTATTACAATGTTAAAAAAAGGTCCCCTTAGGTAAGGATTTAAAATAACTGCCGTAAAAAAAAATTCGTTTGGGATATATTAGTAAATGCTTTTAATCGACATTTAGTGTCGACTTTTACTCTACCATCAAAGATCGCATGGGGGTTTTAAATAAAAGGGGCTCGCCCACAAAGGCGACGCGATGCGATTGGGGCGAGGGAAAAAGGTTTCGGCAGTCGTTGCGAGTTTTCATGGAGGTCATCGGACGAAGATTTTTTTGTGTTTGGGTAATTGCTACTATGGAGGGAAAAAAAGAAAAAGGGGTTTGGGTCCATAAAATTAAGGAAGAAAATGCGTGTAAAAATTTATTTTATTACAATATTTAAAAAAAAATGCAAGACTTTTTTTTTAAAAACTTTTTCATGTCGGAAGAAAATTTTCTGAATTTTAAGTTGGAAATCTAGCCCAAAAAAAGGGGCTCTCACATATTTTTAAAAAAGTCCACTAAAAACTTTATTTGGAATAATTTTAAAAAAATAATAATAAAAAAAAATACAAATGTCACAAAAATAACAACAAGTGAACAAATGCAGTGATAACAGAACAGAGCAGTTCAAACCCTTTTTGTAATTTTGAAATCAGTCGTGAACTGACTAATGATCCCAAATTTTTAAATTAACTTGAACCCATTCGTTTCCAAATTTTTTTTGATTTTACACGTAGCGAATATAATTTTTCTTTAATGCCCAACAAGATTTTTTTATGTTAAAAAAAAATAATAAAAGTCCCGTAAAAGCGATATATGTATTACTTTTCCTTTTTCCCAATTGGGTGGATACGGGTTTTAAAAAAATAGGTACTAGTAAAGGTATTATTGTCAACAAAACAATAAAGGCGGGTTTTCCTAAAAAAGGGTTGAGAAGATTTGAAAAAAAAAAAAAAAACTGTGGCTCCAGTACTGGGTTTGGGTCTTTTGTCTTTTCGCCTCTTCATCTTTTTTTTTTTTTTTAATTCTTATTTATATACATATTAAATGGTCAGGGGAAAAGGTAAAACTCCATATTTTTAAACTAAATAATTTTTTGACCAGATTACTATGTAAGGATTCATAGCCTAATATTTTGGTTTAATTTTTTCCCCAGTTGTTAATGTTTTTGCATTTACTTGTTCATATGATAAAATTTCCCAAAAGCATTTTTTTCTCATTTGTTCATAGAATAAAAATTTATTGGTAACAGTCTGTTCTCATTTTTAAAACTGTAATAAGTTGTGTGAAGATAATGCAAAGACATAATCTTGGCCGTGAAACTCAAATGAGAGCCATAGGGATGATAGGGGGAGTGGGAAAAAAAGGTTTGTGGCTGACGCAGAAAACTTAACCAGAAGTACTATTGGTCGTTTGTGGCAACCTTATAGGGAAACTAATGAAGTGAAAAAGAACATCTGAGTCCTAGAAGGGCAACTGAGCCTGTAAATAATAGATTAATCCGGTTTAAGCACTTCCAAATTCAAATCTAACAGCCACCTAATATAAGTGAGCTGTAAATTGTCCCCAAAAAAATGTTAGTGCTTAAACTGTTAGAAATAGATTGCATAAAGATGGACTTTATGCCCCCCCGCCCCTCGGTTTTGTTTGGGGGCCAATTCTAGAAAAAAAAGGGTATGGAGACGACCAGGAAACGCTGTTCGTTTGGAAACTATCCATGTGGTGGATCGGTACCGGACAATTATGGTTTAGGGGAGGGGGATTGGCCGCGGACTGATCTCGTTTTTGTCGGGGCTTTCTAACAGCAAATGCATATCGCCCCAAATTTTTCAACCTGTTTTTCTTCCTCAGGCAGCGCAATTCGAAAACTAATTTATTTAATGCAAGATAATGCACGCCCACATGTAGCAAAAACGTACTATATTCCCGGGGGCCCCTTTCCCCAAACCAATGACTAAAATCCTAAAAAACTCGTATGGCATATGTTAAAAAGACGTGTTATAAAGGGTGCCATGGTGTTTCAAACAAGAGCGGAGCTGGAAACTGGTTTAATTCAGGAGTGGCAACAAATTAACCAAAATCAGATAGACAATTTAATTAGGATAATGCCTCGGCACCCATTAGAGGTGGTCATACACTGTATAAAATTTTATGTCTAAACTGTTCATTTTTTAGTATCGAATTGTTTATTTATTTTTTTTTTTTGGGCACCCTGTATTAGATTTTTTCTATTGAATGTTTTTATTTTTGCTACAAAACAAAGATTTTTTGTGGTGACATTTTCGTTTTATATAGTAATTTTACTCTACTACATAACAGCTTATAGAAAACAAAATTTTAACTTTGTCCCCTAGACCTTTTTTATGTGTGTATATCCTGCAAATATTTGTTTGCCTTTCGACCCCCTTTTTTTCAAACCCTTTTGATAAAATATCATGTTCAATTTGTATCTTTTTTTAGGTTCTTTTAATTTTTTTGAACTTTGTTATTTCTCCATTTTAGCTGTTTGTCGTCTAGTTAATGGCATATAATAAATATAATTGGATATAAAATAGGACCTATAATATTTAAAACACAAACTAATAAAAAAAAAAATAAAAATATTGCCAATTTTGTTAAAAGATTTTTTTTTAAACTAGAAAAAATATATAAAATCTTCTTTAATAAAAAACCCCCCTTTTGGCCAACACAAATATATTGTCATAAGTTAAGATTTACAAAGGTTTAAAATAAATAATTCTAGAATTTTGTCAAAATTTTGTAAAAATGATTTCATACAGTCCAAAACGAACTGGTTAAGTCCCCAAAAAGAATAATTTTTCAAAACCAAAAAAAAAATTTCAAATTTTATAGTATCTTTTGAGGTTCACCAATATCATGATAAAGCAAAAGTAACGTATTTTTTTTAAATTTAAAATAAAATATTCGAACACTGTTAAAAATACGATTTTCTTACTGCCCACAAAAATAAAAAAATTTTTGGGATCCTTTAAAATAACAAAATTATTTACAATCGGGTGGCAGTCACGCCCATCTTTTTTTTTAAAAATTTTGCACTGAAATTTATTTCACACCATATACTGTATATCCCCTGAATTTCCATTATATATCTTGCTCCATATCCCACTTGTGACACCAATGTTACGTTTTATAACTTTTTGTACATGGATCTGTCTATTGAAATTTATAAAACATAGAAATACTTTATTAACTATATTACAACGACATTTTAGACTTAACTCTATCACTTAATTAATATAACAACTATGATTGGCCGTTGCCTTTATATACCTATCTTAATGTTCTATTAAATTTCCAAATATTATCCACATTATTTTTATACTACAATTCGCCAAAGAACTTACGAGATCTGTTTCAGCAATATATAATAAAAAAAAAAAAAATCTGTTGTGGATGTTTTCTGACAAAATCCATACTTTCGTTACAAGTTTAATTTTTTACAAATATTTTTGACATTTTGAAGCTTTTTTTTTTATTAAAATATTATTTTTAACATCCTCAAAACCTTTTTTGTATTTCAATTATTATTGATGCTATTGATGGAGCACACATAACTTGAAATCAAATCTTACCAAAATTATCACATTATGCACTATAAACACCTAATAAAAAATTTAACAAAGTTTTATAATCTTAATTAAAAAAGGATTAACTACTCAACTTTTAAAAAAAACCCCCGCACCATTTATTTAAATCAAGCTTGATCCATTTTTTTTTTTTCTGTTCTGACGAATAGCAACAATGATATTAAAAAAATTTTTTTTATAATATTAATTTCTTTTAAAAATTTTTTTTTGGGCCTATTTTTAAATAAATCTTGTACCGTGGAAGGTTTCTAAAAGTGGGTGGCATACCTAGCAAATTTGTGCTCGTTTGCTATTAATCTATTGTTAATAGTAATAGTTGTTACTAACTATACACAATAATTTTATTAAAAGTGTAAAAAAACCATATGGCCCCTTTTTAAAAAACCCCCTTTTTTAATGAATCCAGTGGAGCTATAATCTTTTTTGAGTTGCCCCGAGACACGAAATATGAGACGTCTCGTCTCGTCTGTTTTTCCCCCGGGGCCTTTTTTTTCGTCTCGAGAGCATTTTGTCTCGAATTTCGAGACGAGACAATGAGATAAAATCCTTTTTACAACTCGAACAAGACGAGACGAGACATCTCGAAAATTTTTAATGACCCAAAACTTAAATGAACTAACTATAATAAATATCCAACAATATATTTCTTTTTTTCGCATTATACAGGTTGTTTAAGATTTAGTGTTACAAACTTCGAACAGTTGGATCTTGCAAAAATATTCCAATTTTTTTAAAAAATTTTTTTTTAAACTAGAAAAAAATATAAAATCTTCTTTAATAAAACCTCCTTTAGGCCAACATAAATATATTGTTATAAGTTAAGTATCTTACAAAAAGGAAAAAAAAAATTCTAGAATTTTGTCAAAATTTTGTAAAAATGATTTAACAGTCCAAAACGAACTGGTTAAGTCAATCCGAAAAATTTTTCAAATCACAAAATGGAATTGTCTAAATTTTTTTAGTATCTTTTGAGGTTCACCAATATCATGATAAAGTCAAAAGTAACGTATTTTTTCTAACTTTAAAAAAAAATATTCTAGAACACTGTTAAAAATACGATTTTCTTACTGCCCCCCAAAAAAAAAAATTGGGGATCCTTT
>JAHBCN010026695.1:0-10522 GCA_019359885.1 Listronotus oregonensis | reverse complement strand
AAACGACAGCAAAAAAACTTTTTTTTAAAAACGATTTTCCCCATCATATTTATATAGGGTTTCCATACGTCTGGATTTTCAAGGTGTCCAGGGTCGTCCAGCCGCATTTTTAATATAGGACTGGGTAAACGCCGAAGTTTGCAAATACAATTTAAATAGCCCAACCTTGTTAATCCATTTGCAGAATATAGAAAAATGGATAAAACTTCTGGAACAATTTAAGTGCTGTAAGTGGATGAACTTAAAAAACTTAGATGACTGGGAAAAGGCAATCTACCATCCCTTAATTATTTTTTAGAAAAGGATTAGAAGAAGAAAATGTTTTGATCTTTTTTTTTAAAAAAAAATATATTTCAAATTTTTTTCACTGTGAACAACTCTTTTTTATCCCCAAAAAATGGTCCACTTATTTTTAGCATTATTGTCCAAAGTTTTTCAGAAATTTAAAAAATAATGCGAATTCTTTTTTTACCCCCCAAATTGAGAGAATATTTTGTTAATTGCAGCTCAGGGGAAAAAAATTTTGAAAGGGGCTAATACTACATCTATAAAAGGATAATAATGACCATATTTAATTTCGATATGACTGTTGTTCTGAGTTTCAACTTATATTATTCCAAAAATAGTTTCCCTTAAATAAATTGGAAATCAGATATCTTTTTTTTAAATTAATTATTTTTTCCCGATTTTATTTTTGTTTTTACCTAAAAATTTTATGCTTTTTGTTGCCATACCGGTTTTTTTATTTTTTTTTCCATATAAGGCTAATATGTCTTTAATTTGGGTTTTGGGGAAATGGTTTTTTTATAATAAAAAAATTTTTTTAAAAATTTTTTATTTATTTTTATTTTTTTTTATTTCAAATAAATGTATAACACATATTTTTTAAACTATCCGCATTTGTCCGGATTTTTGGACTCATGTGTCCTGGATTTGAAAAAGACCATATGGAGAACCTATCTTTATAAATCGCCAATTATGCCGGTCACTGTATATCACACGCAGACATAACAGATTACAAAATGTCAGTTTAAATTTGAGACGTTTGCAACGTATGTAAACTCATATCACGCAGAAGATAAACACCAACCAAAACAACCGTAATCTATACCTTACTCAAATAATCGTAAAGCCTACCGCTCTTGTCAGCCTGTTAGTGATATTCCTCTGATATTCTAAATAGCGCTTTGTCAGCGTTACTACAAATCTGAAATTGAAAACCGTAATACGGCTGCTGATAAACCATGCAACAGAAACAAACATCTAAGGCACGGTAATCTCATTGAACAACAGTTTAATAACGAACCTTTTTTATCTTATGTGTTCAGTATCCTTTTTAAAGCTTGATTATATAGTATAGGTAAATGGTAAACGATTCCACTTACCCCCTACGGGGGATGTTACGTAATAAAAAAGCCATGTTAAAATATAATTTTAATTATTTTTTTTTAACTAAATATGGCTAAAAAATTGGGGGGAAAGGTTTTCTTAAAATTTAAATTGAAAAAAAATTTTTAAAAAAAGTTTTCTTTTATCAAAAAAAAAAAAAAAAATTTATCGTCAGTGAAAAGAGATATTAACAATCAAATTCTGCAAATTAAAAATTTTTCATTGTGTCATGGGAAAGCCATGCATTTATTTGGGGAAAACCCCCAAAAAATTTTTTCGATTTTTTTTAAAAAAAAAAAAAAAAACTAATGCAATATAAATTAAAGTATTACAAAATAAAAAAAAAATATCGTTTTGTTAAAAAGATAATGATTTTTAAAAGTTTACATAGGTCTGTTTGTTATTAAAACATAGTGTACACTATTTTATTCTTTTTTTACGTAATCCTCTTACGAAAGGTGTGTTTTAGGACTAGGTGGGTCCAAAAAGTAAAAAATAGTGAAAAATAGTATGTGTTGTGTACAGTCCACTACAAAAATATTATTTTCAAGCATAGACAACCTCTATGTTTTTGTAAAGCGTATTCGATCTTATTTGAAGCAGCGCATAATTTGTGGTCCATTTAAAATACTGCATTACGAATAAAACTAAAATAGAAAAAAATATAATGATCCGTACTCGTACTGGTACGGGGGGTTCCCCAACCCCCTTTCGATTTGGGGGGGACCTTTTCCCGCTTTTTTTATGCAACCCCCCCCTTTTCCCGCCAAAGGAAAAAAACCCCTTTTTTGGATATATACCAAATTTTTTAATATTGTAGATCATATTCCTTTTTTTTTTAGTAGGGGTTGGCCATCTTTTGTATATTGTATAGGTAGGTAAGTACATGCATAGTTTTTGTTTTGATGACAAATAATAGTTCCGAGTTTAACTGTTTAACCCCAGATGGCGATTACCTTTGGGGGGAACCCCAATGTATTTGACACCAAAAAAAATATTACACGCGGAATTTTTTTTTTTTTTAAAAAGAAACAAAAACTCAGTGAAATTTAAAAATAAATCAAAAAATATTTTTTTAAATTTGGGGGGAAGGGGGATCAAACGGGAAAAAAGTCATCTGAAATAGACGGGGGGGGTTTACGGGGGGGGCCCCAAAACGGATCATTTAAATCAATCCACATGTGGGAAACCCCAAATAAAAAAAAAAAATGGGATGAAAATTTTTTAATAAATTATGGATTCAAAAGTACACCTGGTTATGCGCAGGGACAACTTCCTCGCAAAAAAAAATGCAATATATGCATAACCAAAATTTTCAGTAAGTCACGGAGGGGAAGGTGACGTGGTGAAACATGGGGAACGGAAAAGCAAAAAGAATATTTCTAAATCAACAGACACCAGATCAAATCTTTTTTGGGGAAACCACAAGAAAAGAAAAAGTTGCGGTCGCCGAATGTACTATGGTTTTTCAGGTGCAAAAATTCACTGAGCTTTTTGTCAACCGATTGTGGGAAAGTTGTTTTCCATTATATTTCCCCGTTTAAAAACCCGCAGAAAAATATTCTTGGGAAAAAACAAAAACAACGAAAATTGTATAAAATTTTTTTGGGCCCAAAAAACAAAAAAAAAATATTTAAAAAATGAAAAAAACCAACCCCCCTTTCCCCAATACCCCCCCGACCCCAAAAAAGGGGGAAATTTAAAAAACTTCCCTTTAATTAAAAGGTATTTCCAAACAAAAGAACCAAGGTTTTTAAAATTTTATTCCGCTGATTCGGAAAAATCCGCCGATATTACGAAATGCCTAATAGACGCCCTGAATGAAGTTTACCGATATATCAAAAAATGTGAAGCCTATTTTTTTGGGAAACCCCCTGTAAACTGAATTTTGGGGGAAATCAAAGTGTAAATTTTAACAAAAAAAAATTAAAAAGAAAATAAAATTCTATTTTTGATAGCCACAAAAAAAACATAATCCCCAAAAAATCAAAAATATTAAGGTATAAAAAGAAAAGTATATTTTAATTAAAAATTTTTCAATGAATTTATTTAAGTCAAAAAAGGTGAGAAAAGGGGAATTTTTTTTGTTTTGGGAAGAAGAATGGTCCGAACCCAAAAAAGGGGCCAAAAAAAGAGGGGTTTATTAAAAAGAAAAAGGGGCCCTTTTTTAAAAAAATTTTAATCCGGTAAAAGCATATTTTCTGTTCCCCAAAAGCAGCCCCAGCTATTCTTTTTTAGATTCTTTTTTAAAATGAACTTGCTGAGGCATATCTTGGTAAGTAAAACCACTTTTCAACAAAAAAAAAACCCCATTAAAAAGACCTTTTTTTTAAAAAAATAATTAAAAAATAAATAGGTATAAATAAATAAATTTTTTTTAAAATTTTTGGGGGTTTTTTTTTAAAACAATAATTTTATATATATTTTTTAAATTTTTTGGGTTTTTTTCTAAACGTTGGATATTCTATCCACAAAAAATTTTAAAAGTTAGAGTCGGACAAAAACATTGATAGTGGATGTCTTTGACATAATGTTGGCCCAAACACGAACTATCTACCAAAAAGGGGGAAAACAATTTTTTGGGGCCTTGCCTTAAATTTTTTTGCGCAAAAAGGAAAGAAAAAAATAGAGTTAATTTTTTTTAAAAGGGAACAGATGTTTTTTTTGGGGAAAAATTCTGAGTTATTTGAAAAGTGGAAGTTTAATAAACTGAATTATTTTTTTTAATATAAAAATTATAAAAAATTTGATTAAATTATAATCTAACCCCAAACCCTTTTTCTAGTATACATTTTTAATTTTTTTTTTATGCCCAATTATAATTATGTCCATTAATATTGCTTTAAAATATTTTTTTTGGGTTTTACTTTACCGATGGAAATAAATTTAAGGCTCTAAGTGCTATGAATTTAAAAAAAAAAAACCAAAAAAACCCAAAACTTTCTAAAATATCCAGTAATTTTTATATTTTGTGGGGGAGGATTTGTTTTTTTAAGGGGCATTCTTCTTAAAAAATTTTTTTTTTAAATTTTAAATTTTAAAAAAAAATATGATGGTTGGGGGTCCCCTTTTTTTAAAAAAAAAAAAAAGCCCAAATTTTTTTTAAAAATTTTAAAAATTTTTTTTTTTTTGGGGCCCAAAACAAAAACTTTTTAGGGGGAAAAAATTTTGTTTTAATGACTGCAGATGGAGAAAGGAGAGAAATAGGTTAAATAAAAACATTAGAAGCAGAGTTAATGGTAAAATACAATTATAGTTTCTCTTGTCCGGGGAAATTTAAAATTTTTAAAAAAAAAGGAAAAAAAATTTTTTTTGGAAAAAAAATTTTTTAAAAACAATTTTGTATACTTTTTTTTTTTTATATAGTAAAAAAAATAATTTTTGTGACTTTAATTTAAATGATTTATTATTTTTTTTCATAAAAAGACCATGTTATATATATATATATATATATATATATATATATATATATATATATATATATATATATATATATTTTTATATATATATATATATATATATATATATATATATATTTATTATTATTTTTTTAATAACTTTTTAAACTTTATCCGATATAAACTTATATTATATTGAAAAGGTAAGTAAATACTAATTAAGTTTTTAATCCCTTTTTAAATAAAATTGAACCTAATGGTATGCAAGGGTCTCCCCAAAAAATTTTTTTTAAGATGAAAGCTTGGGTTGTTGGGGTTGAGGGCCAAAAAGGTTTTATTACTATAAGGAGATACTTTCGTCTACGACTTAAGCCCAGTAACTGAAAACCTGAAAGTACCGCTGTTAATAAATCTGTAAGCCATTTGTGTCGCAATTCGGCCCGATGCTTTAGCGAAAAAAGGGTTTTATCAAGATACCAAAGTGGGAACACGTTTAAAAAATGCCCCCAAATTTCCCAGGATTTGCGAATATCTGCCAAAATATAAATTAAAAGGAATTTTTTTAGGAGAAAAATGAAGACAACACAATATTTTTCACAAAACGGCCTAAAAAAACCATAGATGTGGTAGTTTCTTACCGAATTTCGGCCCAAAGGGTTTGAAATATTTTTCCGTCTGTTGGACTTTTAAAGACCAATTTGTAAATGCTCCCCGCTTTGCTGTACTTGCTAAATTAAAGGTATAAAGAAATTCGGAAATTGATTTTGGAATTTTAGCACATTTCATGGATTTTTGCCTGGGGGGATCGCCGGCGGGCCTTTATTTGCCATGTTGAGGGAACTCGAAGAACTGAACTGGAATTTTCGCAAAAATTGCAATAATTTATTTTCCCTTGGGGAGAAGTCTTGGATCGCATGTTTTGTTTCATAGAGAGTTGTAATTTTTTGAATTCATATATTCATCCGACAGGGCCAATTTTTGCATCTTTTGCAAATTTTTCGCAAATCTTTTGCAGGATGATCTAGGTGCAGGTTTTTGGAAGAATTCTAACAGGCATTTAATGACATGATGACATAATGACACAAAATGGAATATTTGGATTCACATATACCAATAAAAAGGTCAGAATATTAGCTTTAATTTGGTCCAGGTACCTAATCTTAAAAAATGAACAGCAAGGAACAAGGAGTGGCCAAAAAGGCCACGAGCCACTGGTGTGATGAATTTCCCTGATTTTTGAAAACTTATTGGACTTTAATAAAAAAAAGTACATTTTAAAACTAGACACTCTAAGCTTTAAAAATGATTTGCATTGAAAATAATTTCAATAGATGATGAGTTTTTGATTCGCGTTTATTCTACAGATTTTCTAGAACGCCGG
The DNA here is from genome assembly GCA_019359885.1 of Listronotus oregonensis. Lineage (NCBI taxonomy): Eukaryota > Metazoa > Arthropoda > Insecta > Coleoptera > Curculionidae > Listronotus > Listronotus oregonensis. Next base: position 4,354 of record JAHBCN010026695.1, on the reverse strand, counting down.
AAACGGCTAAAAAATGCGGATGGGCAAAATTTTTTTTTTATTCAAAACGCAAGAATGATGGTGAAGGAAATTTTCTTGGATCATTGAACACTTGCTAAAGTCTCATTATATATAAAAAAAGTAATAACAATTTTTTCAAAAAATATCAATAAATTAATGAGATCAAAATATGGTGAAAAAAAAAACTTTGACCGCTTTTTTTAATATTCTAGAAAAATCATAATGAACTCAAACTCATAAGCAATGATAGGTACGGGTTTTCCCATTCCGATGAACGTTGAATGACTAAAAAATGTACATTATTGCCCGAGTAATGGAACAATACGTCAGCCCGCCTATAAGTGAATCCATGAAGATAGCGGCATTGATTGTAGCGGTAGAGCGGCAGCTAAAATGAGGGGGATTTTGGGATCTGTTATCTCAAAAACTATCGATTTTTCGAACAACATTATAGGGACCATTTTTGTAGATTATAAAGCAATATTATTTTTTTGTCTAAACAAAAATTCTTTAATTGGCATATTTTGGCAGATATTAGCGGGAAACCCATTTTTCGGGCCTTGAGGGACCATTTTCAGCCCTTTTTCACCTGTTAATGTTGATAAACTTTTTTTCGCTCTAAATCATCCCCGAAGACTTAAGAATTGCGCCACAAGGGAAAACTGTACAGATTTGTTTACAGCTTTGTCCCTTCATTTACTGAACTATCTTGCAAGTGAACTACATTAAATCGTAAAGTTTTTTTACTATTAGGCTTTAAAATCATTTTAATTATTTTAGTAAACATAATCTTTAAAAATACTATTTAATTTGGTAAATCAGGAGGTAAATGCTGTCATATAACCAGATTTTTTATCTTTTGACAAATGGACAGTCCATAAAGGCCTAAAGTTCAAGTACTAACGTTGGGTGTCTTAAGTGAAATAAGAGGTAGTTTATTAACACAGGACTCAAAGGCTTGGAAGTTTAAAGGGGCTAGAAATACGTCAGCGAGCAGTAGGTTCTACAATCTGGACACTCTAGGGATGAAGGAACACACAAAATTGGAAACTCGGAACCTTTTTAGATGGAATGTAAAAGGATACATAAAAATGGCACTCTGTATTGCTCTATTGGGAACTTCTGGAGAGGAAATTAGCTTTTCTATAAGAGTAGTATTAATAATAGGGCAAACGACTTTAGCAAAGAGTTCTGCCTTTCTTTAAGAGGTAGAAATAATTTTATCTTAGAAGTTTAAGAGTGGAAAAGAATTATTACATATTAACATAGAAAAATGAAACAAATTACTTTGTTTTCAATTTGGATTTTTATAAAAAAAAGTTTAGTTTCGTAGAAATACTATATTTGTCAACTAAATAACTTAAACACGAAGTACATTTATTTATATTAAGGATACAAATAAGAAATTTGCGCATTTTTATAATAACGCAGAAGTCTAAGTCCAAGAACTGTACATATTGTGGAATTTTTTAGGTCTGTTTGGTCATTTAACAAGTTTATTGTAGGGATTTAATTACGTTTAAAATTTAAACTGTCTTCACGATATTATTTTTCTTTTTGGTACGGTATATGAAAGTTCAAGATTGTAATCATCTGAAAACAAATTATTATCTGATTTTAAAAATTGCATAAAAAACCTTAAAGTTGTGGTGTTTTATCTTTGACGTTAAAAAATAGCGTGATGGTTTGAGAGCTACTAAAAGGTTGTTTTTGGGTAATATATGTCGTGTGATTATTGAATTCCAATAAACTTATCAAACCAGTAACGTACTTACAAAATACTTACATTTCGGTTAGTGCTCGATAATAAACTTTTAAAAGATTACACTATAAAGGTTGTTTAAATAAATTTAGAGTATGTATGGCTATCTGGATTTCTATATGCTTTGAAACAGGGATTATTGTCGTATACGCTATAATTAATAATCGATTAAAAAAACTGATTCCTTTTCAAAGTAACCACAAAAGCTCAATTATTTTATAATTATTTTAACTGATTTTTTAAAAGTGGTATAAATAAACACGGTAAAATATTATTTATACATATTCAATTACCCACTACAGCTGAAATTAAAAAAGGGTCTCCCTGCGTTGTCATTTTAGAGTAGTAGCAAAGTAAGCCATGCGATCCTAGATGGTCTCAAAATCTGAGCTTAAAAGGGTTCAAAAAATACGTTCTTAAGATTTGGCTAAAAATTTCGAAAATCCACATAATATGATTAGATTAGATTAGATTATTTGAGCGGAGATGGCGAAAAATGACCTCCACCACTGCAACCTTACCAGATTTATTGTGGTTTCTCCTATCGTTCTTTAGAGTACCTTGTCCAAGCCCGTCTTCTTAACTAGACTCCAGAGTCTCGACACTGGCCACTCCATATAACTTGCCGGTTTTGGCTTCTCCTTCCCAAGCCTAGTAAACCTAAGCCTGCATAGTGCTTCGCAATGGCAGCACACATGTAAGGCTGTTTCTTCAGCCTCCTGGCAGAACCTACACAGGCTATCCTCCACCAGGTTTATTCTTTCCAGGTGCTTGTTGAGTTTACAATGACCTGTTAATTGACCTACCGTTATCCTTACGACCTTACGGCTGTGGCTCAGTAGGTCCGATGTAAACTTGGCCGAGCAGGTCTTAATGAACTGCTTTGCCTGTCGTTGTCCCGTTGTTTGTACTCACCAGCTTTGAAACTGTCTGTCTACCCAACTCTTAATAGATGCTTTGAAGAGACCTGCCGAGATACCGCAGAATGGCTCCGGGCCTATCATTTCCGCGGCTGATCCTCTTTTGGCTAGGTCGTCGGCCTCTTCGTTACCTGGATGGCCCTCGTGGCCTGGTACCCAGGCTACCGTAAGTTTGTTTTCCAAGCCGACTTTTTCCAGGGCCTGTATACAGTCCACGACTAGTTTGGAAGTAACTTTTGGGGAACTGATGGCCTTCAAGGCCGCTTGGCTATCTGAGTAAATGACGATATGTTTTCCTTTACTCCCTTTTTCTTTAATCCTCACGGCGCAATGCACTATTGCTGCGATTTCCGCTTGGAAAACCGTGGCGTGCTGACCGAGACTTAAGATTACCTTTTCTCTAGGCTTATCTCCATAGATGCCAGCTCCTACACCCTTGTTGGTCTTGGAGCCATCTGTATACCAGATATGATCGGCTTTGATTGGAGGGCTTTCCTTCCAGTCCTCCCTATCTGGTATGACAATACGAAAGTGTCTATTGAAGATGAAACGAGGGGTTGTCCTGTCTGAGGGCATCTCAAACAATGAGCTGACCTCTTGGTCCTCCTCTATTTCCCATCTTGGAGTCCTTCACATAATATGATATTTTTACATATCTATTATATAGTATTATAAGAAACCTTTTTCTCGTGCTTCTGAAACAACAATGTATCTACGTATAAATACACGTACGCGTGTCAACGACTTCTTAATTATAAACAAAGATTGGCAGATGCAACATGCTGTGTGAACATCATAAAATTGTTCAATAAAGTTTACTTTTACATCTTTTCTCGCCTTGTCACGCAAATAGCAAAAACAGTTATTGATTTAAATGGGATATTCTTAAAATACTTTTACAAATAAAGGGCGATATAGCTAATGCGTTTTCTTTTTGTAAAAAAGTTAATATTTTAAAAATTATGTTTTTTACTTTTACTAGTATTGTAAAATACCTAAAAAATTATATTATATGCCTACCACTACATTAGTAAGGTAATGTTTTTTTTCCTTAAACAAAAGTACAACGGATTTTAGTCACATAAATTATACTAATTCTAATTTGGTACGAACGTGAGCCACTTTAACCTCTTTAAACACAAACAAAACCAAATAAATAATAATAATGATTCATTAAAAAATCTTTGTTGGGTACTCGCAAAGACCAGAGTGCTTCCAGTCCTGGTCCCAGGAAAATATTCTATGCTTGCAGAGCGTCCGAAATAAAATGGATGACGACAATATTATTAAAAGTCAAAATATCAAATGCAAAAATATTGACCACGTTTGACCGAAAAACAAAGTATCTAAGCAATAATATCGAAAATCCAAAATATCGAAAGTAAAACATATCGAATACACATGATGGAAACAAAATATTAAAAGCAAAATATCGAATATAAAAAATATCAAAAGAACCTACCAAAACTAACCAGCTAAAAATATTTAATTTATTTTAGTACAAAAAGTGAAAAAATTAGCAAATGAATAAATGAAATAATATTTTCACTTTTTGTTCTAACGTTATTTTTTATTAAAGTAAAATAGATTAGATATTTTTAGCTGGTTAGTTTCGGTTAGTTCTTTTGATATTTTGCTTTTGTACCTTTTATTTAACGATATTTTTATATTT
>JAHBCN010026694.1:0-10445 GCA_019359885.1 Listronotus oregonensis | reverse complement strand
CGGTTACTGTTACAATGGATACCTAGGTACCAAAGGTTACTAAACATTTTTAATCACTGTTATTCTGTCTCATGAATGTTTGTTATTAGTGAAAAGTATATGCCTAAAAAGCAGTTATAAATATTTTCACTTTTTAATGTACAACCACAATCTTAGGATTAAATTAAACTCATTTACACTATCTTGCCCTTCTTTTATCACAAAATTGGTGATAAGTACATGAAACTATCATACAATGTTTGAAATTTATTTTTTAAAAATCGTGTTTTTATTTATTTACAAAGATTTTTGGTAAAAATACAAAACTCCCAAAAATATCGACCATTTAAATAGAAGGCTGTAAAGTGGCGCCATCTATTCTTTCCATATTATATCAGATGATATAAAATCCAATATTACACAATAATTTTAAATATTCTATGGTAGTATCGTTTAGTAACCAACAATTTTGTGCAAAAAATAAAAAAAAAACAGTGAATGCTTGAATTTGACATTTGATGATGTCAACTTTATAGATAGTAACAAAGAATTATGGAAGTCCGGCTATGACCTACTATTCATTGCGCAAACTCCGCGGGGCCAATCCCTCGATTCCTGCTGCCCTGCACGCCTGGACAATTTTGTTCTACAGTATTGGGCTTCCATACACCTTTAAACTTCCTTAGTATCAATACGTTTGGCAGTATGCCGAAAGCTATAGCTACCTTTTTAAATTTGCCACATACAGAATTATATACTGGACACTGTTTACGTCGTTCATCCACATCCCTGTTGGCAGATTTTGTAGCAGATCTATTGACTGTCAAACGCCATGGTGAATGAAGAAGCAACAGCGTGACTGAAGGTTTAAAGAAAACAAAAAAAATGTTGCCAAAAAAATTTTAGGTGCGGAACCTTCAATCTGCTACAGTTCCTGTACCTCGCCCCCGGCTGCAGAAGCTACTCGTAATAACGATTCCCCAGACAAGTATAGTTTGTCCAAGCTAACATTTTTAGGTTGGTAATGCGAATATCCCTACATATTAGTAAATTTTGTTTTTCAGATTTAAGTTGGCTGATATAAGAATTTTAGTCAGGACCGTACTGAGGGAGGGGACTTTCAAAAGTTTAATATCATAAAAAATGTGTTGTTAAATTACAATAACTAAATTTATCAGTATTTTTTGTCTTGCTGTTTATATTTTTCCATGAATTGTGAAAGCTTGATGTTTGGCCATAATATTTTATTAAAAATTATCATTTTCGCCTAAATAGTGTAGATTAATAGTTATTTATTAAGTGTTTGTTATTTAAAAATAATTTACACTCTTTTACACTTTTGTACACACCTAGTCCTAAAATACCCCTTTAATTAGAGCGCTTAGGTACGTAAAAAATAATGTAAAATAGTGTACACTTTTTCTGAATAACAAACAGACCTGTTATGTTTTGTTATATTTGCAGAAAAACTCTTTACAGTTGAATTTAAATATTCTGATAAAATATCTCACTATAAGGGATGGTTCAATATCCCTTATTATGCTATTTTACTATTTTTTAAAGATGCCTAAAGATAAATCGATTTATTTCATCTGATATAACTTCTTTAGCTACTTCCTATATTAAATATTAAAATAAATAAAACAAAACAGTGATAATCATTTATTTATTCAGAGTATCATTAACACAATAAGATGCTTATATTTTATAAAATAAATTTATCAAAAACGTTGGAAGGTCGTGCTTAAGGCTTTAGAACTGACAGTGTCCATCAGGGGTTTTTATGAGAAAAGCAAACATATGCAATGACGAAAGAAAAATGTATGCAATCTGCACGCAGCAGATACTAGTCTAGACACTTTTAAAATAAAAAAGCAGACAAAGTGGGAGGTTTGGCGTTTTAGAAGCTGGACTGTAAATGGATGCTTGTGAGTCCAAGCATTTTGGCATCTACTGTTAGCATTGATGTAATGTGTTTAAATGAAATAGTCATTTAATATTTAGTTTTTTATTAAAAGCAATAAGGTAGTTTAATAAAGAAAAGCTAAAAAGCAAAAAGAAGATAATTTGTAAATGATTTTTAATACTATTTACCTCATTAATATACTAATAATGTGGGTCCCATAAAATTGGGAATAAATTGCAGTCGAAGCTGTCTTATTATTTTTATATTTATGCCATTTCAATAACATTGAATTCCCAATGATATGGAGACAAGCACAGCACTTGATGACCAGCCTCCTGAATAAGAGCATCGACGACATAAGATTTTGGAGGCTTTGGTAGGCACTGAATCAAGCAACACAAAATCTATTTTGTCGCCGATTTTGCAAAAGGAATAATACGGACTTCTAACCATTTAACCATATTTTCTTTCTTCCATCCACTATTTGGCCAGTTTTCTAACAACCTACTGTGGTAGCTGACATTATCTAAAATGACTAATGAAGGCCTTTTCAAATTAGGTAGTAGATCATCTCTAACCCACTTCACAAAATTTTCAGCTTTCATCTTGACATGGTAATCTCAAAAATCCTACTGCCACTCAACAAATCCTTTTTCGGAACCAGCATGTAGAATAATGTATCTGAATAAAATATAAGTATTTTAATAGTGATTTAATTAAATATACTTTAATGTTTCATAAGAATGCAGCAAGTGTGTTCTGTAGTTTAATGTTGTCTAAGAGCTACAGGTTTAATCATATATTATGTTCTATGTATGAAAGAGACCCTAACTGAGGTATCTACCGAATCTGTCATAAATTTATTTTTTTCTCAGTATACCCCTTAAGTCTAAATGTTCACATACTACGAGTGTCTAGAGTAAAGTCAGAAGTAAATTACTGATAAGGGACTTAAATATATTTAGATTTCCTAGTATCGAAACTCTAGAGATGAAGGTGCGGAAAAAGTGGGAAATGTGACGTGGACAATAAAGGAATGCATCTGAGTAGACTTTCAATTTGCTCTAATTAGGATATGCAAAAGAAGAAATTACGACAGCTAATGCTTCGGAGCAGAAGCCGTGAAAATATTCTTAAAAAAGAAACAGGTCTTCTTTGTAAAACTGTGATAATTTATAAGGCAAAACAAAATTTTATTAGAGGATTGTAAAAGTGCTTTACCTTACCTTGTGATTTAAAAAAAAATGGGCCCTTAAATTTTTCCTTAAGTGTAGGAAAGTACATTTTTTTCTAGCGTATAATTAGTCATTAGAATGTTTTACCTTTCCACTAAAATATACATTGTCATCCTGCCAAGACCTGCGGAAAGAACTGTTCGAGAAGATCCAGGTTTCATCAAGGAACACCCAAAGATTTTTATTTTCTCCTAAATCTTCATTTTCCATAAAACCTTTTAAAAATTTTCTCCTCATACGTAGCACATTTGGTTTTTCCAATAAGCTTAAGTTACTTATAAATTTCATATTTTGCTTCTTATATTGTCAGCAACTGCCACTGGGATCCTAAAAAATACATTCATAAATATATTTATTCATAATATATTAGATTATAATACTATTAAAACGAGTTATTTTACCATATGCAAGATCACTATCCAGCATCATTTTTTAAGAAATATATATTAGGTTATATTTTCTTACCTCCGACTCATCACAGTTCTGAAGTGGGTTTCGAAGCTTTTCCGAACTGGAAATACAGTAATCACTGTGATTCATACTCTAAAAGTATCTATTCTAGTGGTTTTTTCTTAAAAACGATTAAAATAAAAACTTAGTCCAGAATAAAATAAATTATGAAATATAAAAAATGTCAATTAGTTCACACCAAAAAAAATAAAAACACTGCAGAGTAATCTCTAATTTCACTAATTACTTTAAAACACGAAATAACACACCCAAATACAAGAAAAATGAAATAAAAAAAATTGAAAGGCCTTTAATCCATTACTGGGTGATTTACGATTTTACGCCAATCAGCTGATTTTGACGTTGAGTCAAGTGATTTTCGTTTTTGAACCATCCTGATTCATGTAAGCCAACGCAAAAATGTTAGCTTGGACAAACTATATCTTTATTTGAAGGTGACACGTCTTAAGGTTCAAATTTTACAACACTTTAAATTCTTTTTGACAACTTTGCTTCATAGATCAAGCATGGTAATGAAAAGGTAAAAAATGTCTTGCGTTCCATGTCTTGCGGTAGACATACATCTAAAAAATTTAAAATAAGATAATTCAGTTATATTGTGAAGTTCACTAAAATTTTGTATTGTTATTGTTATCAATTACAAATGTTATTTAAAATAAATATTCTAAATGACAATTTATTATAAAATAAAAAAATAAAGGTAGGTAGTTTACTCTTGTATATCAAAATATTTTCTTGGTGAATCATATTTATTTAACGAGCATTTTTTTATGAAGAATGACTTGTTTCTAAAAATGTAAACCTAAAGTCCAAAATTTCTGTCAGTGACTCATTTAATACCGGCCACCCAACCGACGAAGCGGCTGAATAAAAATCTAACACTAGTAAATGATTTTTAAGCCTATGATATACTTTTCCGCTCAAATAACAGTGAACCGGGCAAAAGTTTCATCGCCACGTTGTCATAATTCGCAAGAATAAATCACCAGCTAGCGATCGCAAAATAGCACGCCAATATGTATTGAAATCATTGTTATCGGGAAGACAATAAAAGTGGCAACACACATTCCTTAGTTTACAACTTGAAGAGACTTGAAAATAAGCGTATCGACAGGGTTTTCGTGCTGTTTGATGATTTTATTTAGTTATTATTGATTATGGACAGATTTTGTAAGTTTAAATTTTAATTGCTATACAGGGTATTTTCTAAATATTATAAATTTCTAATAATTGTAGTATATAGATATTTTGTGCCAATTTTATAATAGTTTATCTTATTTAGTGTATATAATTGTATATAAAGATTTAGTGTTGTTAAGTGTTTTTAATTCTGTAAACTATGAATATTAACCAACCTTTAACTAGTTATCCGCCTATAAAAAAACTCAGTTAACGTTAAAAGAACGAATAATGATTAAAAATGTTTACCATGGGATTCGGGAACGAAATCCAGAACTAACCACTTTGAATGCTGCAGAGATATATGCAACTTTAACAAAAGTTAATTCGCGTACGCTATTCAGAGTTTTAAAACGCAAAAAAAATCAATATTAGTAATTATGCAGATACTGGAAAATGCCGCTATTTTTTTGCACACTTTTTACTTTTCGATTGTTAAACATGAATCAGAAGCTGTTTTTTTGGCTGCCTCTTATAGTATTTAAAAAATATTAATAATTGAATTGTTTAATTCCATTTTACGACATATTCCTTTAAATTCTGTCATTTGCACGCAAAGATATTTAAAAAAACTCATACTATGTTAATATTAAAAAAAACACTTAAAAAGTAAGGAAAAAACCTTAATTTTCAATAAAAAGTAGGTAAAACGTGTACGTCCGAATTCAACTCGAAATTCTAAAAATGTTGACCTGTTACCAGATTGTAATAGTTTTCTTTATGACATTTTTATAAGGTATGCGAACCTTGCTTCGCTCGACCCACAATGTTTGATCAAAAATATTCTCGATATGGTAATCCTAAATATGGAACACGAAAGACCCGAAAGAGTTATTGGATTCTACAAGCTGATGATCTCAGAGCTTTCGTGTTCCTTATATAGTGGATATTTTTGATGAGGCAATGCGTGTGAATATCGTATTTAATATTGAGATTGCAAGATCGGTGGTGAATTGGCAAGTCGGTGTAACTTGGATTGTCTATCGTTCTGCTTTTACATCTTTTTTAATTTATGTTAAGACTAAAATTTTATTATTTTTTTCATGTAGCAAAATAAAATCAGAGAAGGTAAAATTAAAGTAAAAAATGTATTTTTTTGGAAAAACGTTGAAAAATCGCCAAAAAAACTCAAATTTGTGTTCTATGACCTCAAAATAGGAGGTGTGCAAAATTAAGCAACAACACATTTTTCATTAATCCGAATAATACCAAAATAATATAGGCTTGTTACTAATTTAAAGGGTTGATGAAAATGTGAGAAAATAACTTTTGCTTGTAAAAAATATTTTCATGTTTCGACGAAATTTTATCATTTATTTTCTAAAATACATACACCACTGGAATTGATTCCCCTGACCCCACACAACACTCTAAAAGCGAGCGATGCGTCATTGACAGAAATTTTGGACTTGAAGTATAGTTGTTTTATTTTGTGCTCTTGTATATCACATTTTAATTTTATCATTTTTTTTTTGTTAAAAGAACCATTTCTGCCTAATAAAGCTTTAGTAATCTCTAAACAATACCAAACCGTAATAGCGCACCAAACATTTAAAAACAACACAACACAAAAAAAAACTAAAATTAAATTTAAAAAATATGCAAAGCAGTTCAACCGTTATAAATTCAAAATAATAACTTAAACGTAAAAAAAACTAAAAGGGTAATTCTATATTGTTTTCGTTAAAATTAAAATCGTGTTGAGCCCGAGGTAGAACGAAACAAAATTATGCTCACCTTTCAGAGTATATTTCCATGTACAGCGGTTTTAACATCTATTATGGAAAATTATTTTACTACATAACAGTTTCTTTTGACCTATATTTAAAAAACGAAAACAATTATTATATTATTGCTTAATTAAAATTAATTTTAAAAAGGTTCTCGTGAAATTTTATATTTTCTACTATTTTCCAATATTCGTTTTATATTTATGTTTATACGAGGTGGCGTGTACAAACCACATTGTTTCCTTAAAGGTGTTAGACATTCAGTCTTATGAACATTAACATTGGTTTCAATCTTGAAAACCTTTTAAATAAAAATTGATTTTGACTTATAGCTCAAGCTATATTTAGAAAACGATCACAAGGCCTAATTATAATTTGTTTTAAAAAGGATCTTTAGAAATTATATATGTTCTATTATTCCCCAATTTTTGTTTTATTTTTTATGGTTAAACAGGGTGGCGTGTACAACCAAAAAGCACAATATTTCCTTAAAGGTGTTGGACATTCAGTCTTATACTGAAAAAACATTGACATTGGTTTTAATCTTGAGAACCTTTTAATAAAAATTGTGTAATTGGCTAATTAGAATTTGTTTTAAAAAGAATCTTTAAAAATGTTATATTTTTTGTAATTCCCCATTTTTTTTTATATTTATGGTTGTACATGGTGGAGTGTACAACCGAAAACCACAATATTTCCTTGAAGGTCTTAGACATTCAGTCTTGTGCTAAAAAAAAACATTGAAAACCTTTTAATAAAAATGGATTTTGACTCAAAGCTGAAGCTATATTTAAAAAATGAACACAATTGTATTATTGCCCAATTACAATTTGTTTTAAAAAGGATCTTAAGAAATTTTATATTTTCTGTTTTTTCCTAATTTTTGTTTTATTTTTATGGTTGTACAGGGTGGCGTGTACGACCAAAAAGCACAATATTTCCTTACAGGTGTTGGACATTCACTCTTATACTGAAAAAACATTGACATTGGTTTTAATCTTGAGAACCTTTTAATAAAAATTGTATTATTGCCTAATTAAAATTTGTTTTAAAGAGAATCTTTAAAAATGTTATATTTTCTGTAATTCCCCAATTTTTGTTTTATATTTATGGTTGTACAGGGTGGAGTGTACAACCGAAAACCACAATATTTCCTTAAAGGTGTTAGACATTCAGTCTTGTGCTAAAAAAAACATTGAAAACCTTTAAATAAAAATGGATTTTGACTCAAAGCTGAAGCTATATTTAAAAAATGAACACAATTGTATTATTGCCCAATTACAATTTGTTTTAAAAAGGATCTTAAGAAATTTTATATTTTCTGTTATTTCCCAATTTTTGTTTTATTTTTATGGTTGTACAGGGTGGCGTGTACAACCAAAAAGCACAATATTTCCTTAAAGGTGTTGGACATTCAGTCTTATACTGAAAAAAACATTGACATTGGTTTTAATCTTGAGAACCTTTTAATAACAATTGAATTATTGCCTAATTAACGTTTGTTTTAAAAAGAATCTTTAAAAATTCTATATTTTCTGTAATTTCTCAATTTTTGTTTTATCTTTATGGTTGTACAGGGTGGAGTGTACAACCGAAAACCACAATATTTCCTTGAAGGTGTTAGACATTCAGTCTTGTGCTAAAAAACATTGAAAACCTTTTAATAAAAATGGATTTTGACTCAAAGCTGAAGCCATATTTAAAAAATGAACACAATTGTATTATTGCGCCAATTACAATTTGTTTTAAAAAGGATCTTAAAAATTTTTATATTTTCTGTTATTTCCCAATTTTTGTTTTATTTTTATGGTTGTACAGGGTGGCGTGTACAACCAAAAAGCACAATATTTCCTTAAAAGTGTTAGACATTCAGTCTTATACTGAAAAAACATTGACATTGGTTTTAATCGTAAGAACCTTTTAATAAAAATTGTATTATTGCCTAATTAAAATTTGTTTTAAAAAGAATCTTTAAAAATGTTATATTTTCTGTAATTCCCCAAGTTTTGTTTTATATTTATGGTTGTACAGGGTAGAGTGTACAACCGAAAACCACAATATTTCCTTGAAAGTGTTAGACATTCAGTCTTGTGCTAAAAAAAACATTGAAAACCTTTTAATAAAAATGGATTTTGACTCAAAGTTAAAGCTATATTTAAAAAGCGAACACAATTGTATTATTGCCCAATTACAATTTGTTTTAAAAAGGATCTTAAGAAATTTTATATTTTCTGTTATTTCCCAATTTTTGTTTTATTTTTATGGTTGTACAGGGTGGCGTGTACAACCAAAAACCACAATATTTCCTTGAAGGTGTTAGACATTCAGTCTTGTGCTGACAAAACATTAAAATCCTTTTAATAAAAATGGATTTTGACCCAAAGCTAAAGCTATATTTAAAAAGCGATCACAATTGTATTATTGCCTAATTAAAATTTTTTTTGAAAAGGATCTTTAGAAATTTTATATTTTCTGTTATTCCCCAATTTTTGTTTTATTTTTATGGTTGTACAGGGTGGCGTGTACGGCCACTGTACGGCTGTTTCTTCAGCCTCCTGGCAAAACCTACATAGGCTATCCTCCACTAGGCCTATTTTTTCCAGGTGCTTATTGAGTTTGCAATGTTCTGTTGGTTGACCTACCGTTATGCTTACGATCTTACGACTGTGGCTCAGTAGGTCCGAGGTAAACTTGGCCGAGCAGGTCTTAATGAACTGCTTTGCCTGTCGTTGTCCTGGTGTTTGTATTCACCAGTTTTGAAACTCTTTATCTACCCAACTTTTAATAGATGCTTTAAAGAGGACTGCCGAGATTCCACAGAATGGCTCAGGGCCATGGCTGATCCTCATTTGGCTAGGTCGTAGGCCCCTACGTTACCTGAGTGGCTCTCGTGGCCTAGTACCCAGGCTACCGTAAGTTAGTTTGCCAAGCCGACTTTTTCCAGGGCCTGTATACAGTCCCCCACTAGTTTGGAGTTAACTTTTGGAGAACGGATGACCTTCAGGGCCGCTGAGCTGTCTGAGTAAATGACGATGTGTTTTCCTTTACTTTCTTTTTCTTTAATCAGCACGACACAATGCATTATTGCTGCGATTTCCGCTTGGAAAACCGTGGCGTGCTGACCAAGACTTAAGGTTATCTTTTCTCTAGGCTTGTCTCCGTAGATACCAGCTCCTACTCCCTTGTTGGTCTTGGAGCCATCTGTATACCAGATATGATCGGCTTTGATTGGAGGGCCGTTTTTCCAGTCCTCCCCATTTGGTATGACAATCCGAAACTGTCTGTTAAAGATGAAACGAGGGGTTGACCTGTCCGAGGGCATCTTAAACAATGAGCTGACCTCTTGGTTCTCCTCTATTTCCCATCTTGAGGATCTTTGATGTCCTATAATTGGACTTTGACCTCGTTTGAGTCTATAGAGTACCACCTTTACTTCTCCCTGTATGTTAATGTGGAGTGGCGGCAGGTTTAGCAGCACTTTCAGGGCTGCATATGCATGCTAGCCTTTGCACACTTTAAAGTTGTCTGGTTGCCGCGGTCTGCGTGACCCTTGCCCCCAGGCAACTGAGCCGTAGGTTACCATGGGTCTTGTTACCATTTTATACAACCACAGGTTCATCTTTGGGTTAAGTCCTCAGCTTTTTTCACAGAGCCTGCGACATCTCCCGAGGGCGATTTTTGCCTTCTGAACAACTTAAATAAATAGGTAACAAGTCTTGAATTTTTTGAACATGATATGACTCGTGAAATTCTTCTTTTAAAACCTCATTATCAACTGATTTTGGGAAAAAAGACTCTAGTAGTAAAAAATTTAAAACACTTATCCATGTTTCGGTGGCAAGTATGCAATTCTTTAGATACTTTCCAGGCAAGCAAACCCAACAAGTTATTAAAACCTTTTTAAGGTTAAAAATTTTCATTTGGCAAAATTATTACTTTATACTC
>JAHBCN010026693.1:0-10448 GCA_019359885.1 Listronotus oregonensis | reverse complement strand
ATAAAGTATGTCTAGAATGCTTTGAAAAAAAAAAAATTGAATAATATACAGGGTGTTGCATTTAAATTAAGAAAGTTGATATTGGCCACCGTCACATGAAAAAATTTATAAACAGTTTTATTGAAAATGCGCAACTAAAAATACCAATCGACATTTGAGCATTTTTCGAATACGCCCCCTTTTTGAATTTATTCCATTTGGCTGATCCACACTGTAAAAATATATATATATAAAATATATATATATATATATATATATATATATATATATATATATATATATATATATGATATATATAATATATATATATATATATATATATATATATATATATATATATATATATATATATATATATATATATATATATAAAAAAGTATGTCCACGGAAAAGGTGTTGAAGAGAAAAAATTTTTTATTTTTGATTTTATCGAAAAAGCTACTATTGATAAAAAATTTTGTTACTTAAAAGTAAGATTGGGATGGAAACATTTAACATATTTTATACGGTGTTCAGAAAATTGAAAAAATTAAATGGACAAGAGTAAAGGCATTTATTTGAAAGATATGGAAATAAGTTACTAGGAAGAGTTGTTCAAAACTAAAATAGTCTCTAATACCAATATTTGAAACAATCCCTTACTTTTATTTTTTGTGATTAAATTTATTTTAATATCAATTTAAATTTTTAATATCACTTTATTATAAAATTTTTTGCTGTTAAGTAAGCATTTAAAGCTGACGATACTGCGGCTAATGAATTATAAAAGCAAAGTATCAATAAAGCTTGTCACTATCAACGCTTACTAGTACAAAAATTTTTGAATTAGTTAATTGATAATAAAATTTTAATCACAAATAAATAAAAGTGGGCCGATTTTTTCGAAAATTGGTATTAGAGACTATCTTTACGATTGAACAACTTTTTCTAGAAACTTATTTCATATCTTTGCAAATAAATGCACTTTACTCTTGTACCATTTTAAGTTTTTTCAATTTTCTGAACACCGGAAAAAATATATTAAATATTTCTATCCCAATCTTACTCTAAGAAGCAGCAAACATTTTTATTACAACTAACTTTTTCGATAAAATTAAAAATAAAATTTTTCCTATTCAACCCCTTTTTCCCGTGGACACACCGTATCATCGGAAAAGGTGTTGAATAGTAAAACTTCTTTATTTTTTATTTTATAAAAAACGCTACTCTTAAAAAATTTTGCTACCTTAGAGTAAGATTGGGATAAAAACCTTTAACAAATTTTATACGTGGTATTCAGAAAATTAAAAAACTTTGAATGGTTCAAGAGTCAAGTGATTTATTTGAGAAGATATGGAAATAAGTTATAGAAAAAGTTGTTCAAAAGTAAAAGATAGTTCCTAATATCATTTTTCAAAAAATCGGCCTACTTTTATTAATTTGTGATAAAAATTATTTTAATATTATCTAATTCCAAATTAACAACTCTTTATTGTACTAGTAGGCGTTGATAGTGACAAGCTGTATGGATATTTCGCTTTTATAATTTATTACCCGCAGAAACCTCAGCTTTTTTAAAACAGCAAAAAATTTGATAAAATTAATATTAAAAATTTAAATTGGTATTAAAATTAATTTAATCACAAATAAATAAAGGTAGGCCGTTTTTTTTTTGAAAATTGGTATTAGAGACTCCCTTTTTAATTTTGAACAACTTTTCCTAAACTTTTTTTCCCATATCTTCAAAATAAATGCACTTTACTCTTGTCCCCCATTTTAAGTATTTTCAATTTTCTGAACACCGCGGTTAAATATGTCAAATGTTTCTATTCCAATCTTACCTAAGAAGTAGAAAAATCAAAGTAGCTTTTTTGGGAAAAAATCAAAAATAAAAAAATTTTTTTCTTAACACCTTTTCCGTGGACATACTGTATATATAAAAAAATTTTTGTTCGAATCAAAAGTTTGGTTTTTTAAATACAAAGTACCTGTTCATGGGCAACATTTTTTAAAAAAGGTTTTTGAGTCGACGGACGTATTTTATTTTTAAAAAGTATTTTATTGGCAAATTTTAGTTGGAAATTGTCAAGAGGGGGACCGCTTCGGTCCTGTCTTATAATAATATGATCCTGTGGTGTTTAACTTAATAACGTTCGAATTTACTACAAAAACCATTTCATCATTTTTTTTTGACAATTCAGCATGGCACAAAACGATTCGATCCGTGGTGAGAAAAAAGTTTGTCATTAAACCCCCGTTGAAATCTATTGTTTTGTTTCACGGTTTAATTTACGAGGTTGTGTAACTATTTGCTGTGCGTAGAGATCGTGAAAATTAGGAAGGCATAAAGAAAAGACAGATTGATGAGGTATTATGAAATAACGGGTAATTCAGTTTTCATAATACCGGTTAGTTAACGCTTGGGAAATAATTATGGTATGAAATAATGCTATTAACAATCGGAAAACGTTTATATGGGTTCTTTTCTCATTGTGGTTTTATTTCTGTACCTGGGACTTTTAGGAAATTAGGTTATAAAAAATAATCCTGATTAAATTAAGATATCTGAGTATTAACTAAAAATAGACCTTATTATTATATAATAACTTCTGACAATAAGACATTTATAAAAATATATTATCTGTCAAAAATATGTCGTGAATATTTTTAAATCTTCATTATCCTGTCAAAATAGACATTCACCCTTCCCATAATTCCCAAGAAGCTGAAAATTTACTTGAAAGTTGGGAAATTTTACCTTATAATGAAATTGTAGAAAGTCCCTATCAATCTCATGTGTGCAAAAAATTTTATACAGGGTCAAAGTTGGCGAAAATAAGTTTTTTATTTTTGGCTAAACGGTTAGTTGTAAATAAAAATGACCAAGACAAAAATTGTGGATCATGTAATTGTCTACAAATTGTCCCTTTTGCCCCCCAAAATTTACCATTTCTGAAAAAAAACGATTCTAAGATTTACTAAAGCTTAATTTCTATACTATGCCACCGTTTCACGCCACCTAGGTTGTGAACTGGCGTTTTTTAACGGTTTTCCCCTTTAGGCCTATCCACGGTTATTTTATTAAACCCGTAGGAATAAAGGTCTTCTCATTCAATATCTGGATATCCATTATGTGAAGCGTAATATTACCGTCTAATGTATTTATATTTATATCAGTATTGTCTGCAATATAATAAAGGCAACTTTCTGATGGTAAGATATGAGGTGAACGATAAAAACTGTTGGTGTTTGTACATTATAGTAATATTAGAAGATGCGCACGTAGCAAAGGGACAAAAAATTGTATGATACGTTTTGAGGCAAATCATCGAAGAAAAAATTGCGAGACCCAATTGTCGCTTGGACCTCAAAGACTGAGAGCGAACAGCAGTCATAAATGCTATGGCTAATGTTTGTACATACTAATTTTGAATGTTCTAAATTTAACCCTTCATTTTTTTAAAATTATTTGTTGGAATATGACTACATATTTATATCTTTAAACATACGACCTGGTGGGGGGGAATGAGAATTTTTCGATGACTACCGATAGTTTTCGGATAAAAAATTCCTCAAAAACTACTTTGTTGGTTTTTTTAAGAGCTTTGAGGTCCTATAATTAAAGCTTTTCAAAACCCTTACTTTTTTAAAGGGGGGATTTTAAAGGGCTGAAACAAGGTAGTGCTCGTTTTATACACACGCGTTTTAAACGTTTTTTTTCTCAATTTAATTTCCGTTATACAGTAAATTAAAAAGGCAAAATATTTTTAATTTTTAAAAAGCTACAATTTGATTCCTTAGTGATTTTTACGTATCTCCATTAATTATCAAGTTATTTTCAAGAAAAGGTAATTTTTCATTAATATTCTGAAATTTGATTTTCACTTGCAGTTTATTTTTTTTTTAAATTAAGCAATTTAAATTGGTCAAAATTTGAGAATGTATTTATGATACATAGATAAAGAAAATTAAAAAGGACTTTCGAATCATTTTAATTAGGGTGGTAATTGAGGGGTTGTTTTCGAAGATTTATGCATTCAACTTTTATGATACATATCTTTTTTTTTAAAAAAATGAAGGTCTTTACAAATACTTTAAAAAAATTTATTATTAGTTTTCTCGAAAATTACGTAGATTTTTTCGTTGTTCGCCTTTGAAACTCTAAAATTTTGTGTTTTGAATAACAGCTAACCTTTAACAAATCACAAATTAGTTTGTATTGGTTCCAAGCAAATACAAAAAAAAAACATTTTATTCGTTTTTTCAAAAGCTAAATTTTGTTCTTTAAAGTTTTTTTTTTGATAGAATGCATATTATCGTTTATTTGAAAAAACGATTAAAAACGTTGATTTTATCGACGAAAACTTCGACTTTCGATCTCGAATAACTCGAAAAGTATGATTTTACAAAAAAAATGCATGAAACATTTTTTGCTTAGAAATCATTTTTCATCGATTCGTGTAGTCAAAATATAAAAATCCACTTCCCGGATGGTTTGGCAACCACCAACCCCAAGGTAAAGGCGCCCTTCGGCATGATAAGACTTTGGGTCCTGGGCCATTCCCACCACTGTCAAAATTTCCCCAAAATTCTATGCATTTTAAAAAATTTCCAGGAAAATGGTTCGTTTCCTGGACTAATTTTAATTTTACCTTGTAAAGGCTGGTAGACTTGTCAAAGAAACCTTCCTACAGAATTAGTGACTGTTTAGGGTTCTTTTGGTTTTTCTTTATTTTGTTTCAGGTGATAACAAGTTCGTAAGGGGGCAATTGGGTTTGGTATGCGTCCCGAATCTATACCCTGGGACCAGAACCATATCCGTTTCATCTTGGCAATATTTTGTAATAAAAAAACCATCACAACATACAACATATCATTTTTGTAAATTTATTAAAAGTGTAATCTCCTTTACAGGTCATTTTCCAATAAAAAAAAAAAAAATCGTCATTACGATTAATAGGAAAAACAAAATACTGTTACATAAACCTGTAACCTTTTTTTAAAACAAATACATGGCACTTAATGACGTTTATTACCAGAATAGGTACATAATGATAAAACCATATGTGCTGCAAGAGATTCCTTTCTCGTTTTTTAAATACTCAATAAGAAGACAAGATCAACGAACAAAATTTACTAGTTACACTATGATGTCATCGATAATCAATTAGCACGCTGTTTCTATGTTGACTTGCATATGCAGGCCGTCGGTTTTAAAAAGTCATAAAATCTAGTAAAAACAAAGTTTATGGCAATAATGTTTTTAAGTTTAGGTCAAGCTGTCATCGTCGTCGTCTGATTGGCGATGTCGCTGTAACGCACATGGCGCCGTTGCACATTTAATAAGTAAACATTAAACGGGGAATCAATAAACAAAGAAATAAATTGGTTACTTATGTGTTATTGACAGTTTGGGATCGAACCGATTTAAATATGGTAAATGAATGGTTACAGTTAGTGTTGTAAATGGATATATCAATTTAAAAAAAATAATAAGAATGCGTTTTAACGATCAAGAAAAATTTTTTAATATATATCTTATACTTTTTTGCAGTACAAACACACTAGAAAAAAAATTTTCCCAAAAAAATACGTACAGAAATTTCCCCAAAAAATTGTTAATTTCGTTTTACCTGCTCCCTTTTTGTCGAAAAAATCAATATATTTTGGGTACCCGCATGTGGGGTTCCGGCTTAAAATTTTTTTTTATTTATTATTGCACCTTCTTCTGCGAGACACTGCAAACACTGCAAACATTACAAGACGCTGCAAGTATTGAAGGCGTAACGCATTGCAAAAGACGAACGCACTGCGATACATCGCAACATGTCTGTAAGCCTAGCGGCATTAAAAATTGTTAGAACCGCTAGACACTGCGTGGTTTTTTGGGACATTGCAAAGTACTTCAAGACACTGCTACACACTCCCCCAGCGTACACATATTGCAGACAGTAAGAGACCCCTCGCAGTAATCAGTACTTAGGCTCTATAAAGCATTTGTGGGCTATTTGAGGATACAAAAATAAAACAATGAAAATTAAAAAAAAATCTCAAATTTTTATTATATTAATTTTTTTTTCAGTAAAATTTTTTTTTCAATGACAAAGTCCCAAAATTTTCCCCCGGGGAAGAATTTTTAAAATTTTTTTTTTTAATTTTTTGTTTCGGGGGAAATTTAAGTATATAATAAGAACAAATGTCATGGGGGTGGTAAAAAAAGCCAGATACTAAATTAGTGTTATTCGGTGAAACTAATTAATATAAAAAATAGAAATAAATAAACTTTTAATCTATATTTATGGTAAAAAACTGTTTTTTAGGAGAAGGCCTAATGTGTTTTTTAAAAACCCCCTTTTAAATTTTTTGCTTTTTATTTATACCGTTTTAAATAGGTTTTTTTTGCAAAAAATGTATTTTGAAAAACCCTGCACACATATGTATTTCACTATATTTACACTTCATCAAAATTAGGTTAATCTTAAGTATCTTTTATCAAAAAAGTTTTTTTTTTAAAATAGTAATGAAATAAACGTTTTAATGTATAGTTCGGTGATGGAAAAAAAAAATGGAACATTTTTGGTATTCTTAAAATTTCCCCCTAAAGAGAGTCCACTTTGTTTAGATTTTTTGTAAGGTTGTTTTCCCCCTTCCCCCCCGCAGATTTCCCATGCTGTGGAATCGTTGTGTATGTACATTTTCCCCAAGTTTTTTTCTTAATTCAGTTGTCCTATTTTTTTTTATTTGGGTGCGTCCTTTTGGGCCCCAGTTGTTAGTTTCTTAAAAGGGGCGTCTCCCCCGGATTTGCATGTTTTTGACCAGGTGATGCATGCCAACGATCTAGGTGTTTTTCCGTGATGATACCCCAATCAAAAACATAAATGAAAAAAAAGAGCCAATTTCGTCACCCCCCGATTTTTTAAAAAAATAGTAAGGATTTAAAACAAGGCCACGTTCCAAACAATAGAGAAAATTTTAACTCTTTCAACTTATAGACGCACGGTGGTACACTAGACCGTTCCGGTCAAACGCACACAGTGTATATTTACACAAAAAAATTTTAGCGTTTTTTCCCCCCATCATAAATTCGTTATTGTCCCACATAAAGGTATGAGATGTTTTTTTTTTTATCTTGGGACAGTCCACAAAGGCTGATGCCTAAGTACTAACGTACCGTGGGAACCCAAGTGTGGTGAGGGGGAGTTTGTTCACACGGGACTTAAATATTTGGAGGAAAGGAAAAAAATTTAAAAGGGAGGGGGTTTCATTTTGCTGCCGGGGGAAGGAATTATATTTTAAACCCACCCCCTTCCCAAGCAGAAGCTGTGAAAATACCTACAGAAGAGCTACAGACCCCCCACACCCCCGAGGGGGAAAAAAGAAAAAATTTTTTGTGAGCGGGGGATCATTAATATGACGAATGGTTTTTTGGAATGGGCCCCAATCCAAAAGTTGTAGGGGAGGCCATTCCCCAGACATGAAACAATATTCTAAAGAGGATCTGATTTTAGATAAAAAGACTATACAGTTGGGGAAAAAGAAAATACTTTCTGGCTCGAAAGGAATCCAAGCTTTTTGAAGCTGCTGAGGCTATGGATGTAATGTGCTTGTGCCAGTTGGGGTTATTCTTAAAAAGTAACGCCTACAAGATTAAACGCCCCCTTTGTTTGCAGAATTTAGCCGCTCATATGTAACGGATGAGCATTCAGTTTTTTTTCGCGACAGCGAACATCCCCGTGTTTTCGAGGCATTTAACTGAACAAGTTTTTTGGGCCCCCCCAATTTTCCAAGATAAGTTTAAGGACTTGTGTAAGAGATATCTGCATTGACCTGCGCTTGTGTTCCAAATCAGAATTACATGGTGACTTAAGAAATTAAATACTAGGTGAGGGGTACTATCGTCAGCAAAACTATAAAAGGGAAATTTAAAAATGTGGAAGAGAAAGATCGTTAATGTGTAGAAGAAACGGCGTGGGTGCCATCACTAAGCACTGGTTCACCTCAGCATTAATTTGGTAGAAGCTGGAAGAATGACAATCAAAGAACTGATTTACGTCGATTAAAAAGGGCGGAGAGCCAAGAGCAAAGCTTAGGTCGTTTTGGGAAAACGAAAAAAAAAACCCATCCCCCGACCTGGTCAAAAGCTAGGGGTATGTCAAAACAACGATCGGGGTTCCCCCAAAAACTAAAAGGGTTTTTTGTAAGACAAGGAAAAAGATAAAACTGTGGATCTTCTGTAAAATCCATACTGTCTATCATGCAAGATCTTGTTTTTTTTTCCGATTTTTTTAAATGGGGGTTTTTTAATTTTTTATTACTTTGCAAACAACAGAAAGAATAAGTATGATAACTCATACCAAAGTAAAATTGGAAATAATTTAAAAAACGCTGTAATACATTCCATATATTATTCTAATGATGATTTTTTAACCCTTTTTGCGTCTCAGATTCTTGCTCTAAATGTATTCAAAGAAAAACCATTTAAATTCGAACAATGAACATTATTTAAATTGTTACCTAATTACTAGACGCGCCCTGTAAAAAAATTATTCAACTAACTAACCAGTTGCCGTTTTACGCGAACGGTCTAGTTTAAGAACATTTTTCACAACCTACTAGCCCAAATAAGGAGTTATTTTGCTGGCTTTTTTAAATTCAAGCTACTTGTCCATAACAGAAGGTATTATGTTTTTTGTGTGCTTTTTTTTTTTTTTTGTAACCTTTTTATCGTGTTTATAACGAGAATATTATTTTATAAAATATATTATATTTTTGGGGGCCCGAAAGGCCCCCAAATAAGTAATGCAGTAATGAGATTTTATTTAAAAAATCATAATAATTGAAAAAAAATGTGTGATGGAAAAAAATTTTGGGAAAAAACGATGGCGGTTTTTTAGAATCTTTTTGGGAATTACTACCACACAGGCTCGGGGGCCCCGCTAAAACCCCAAAATGGTGAATATGAACCAAGGCATCGCCACCGAAAGTAAAAAAAAATTTGGAGAGATTTTAAATAAACTGCCTTTTTACAGAGAAAAAAGTAATAAAAAAAAAAAATGTGTCACTTGAGCAAAATCAGGTTTTTTCTAAAGATAAACTTATCCGAGCAATTTTTTTTTAAAAAATTTAGATGTTTGCATACTTCTGTAAAAGGAAAGATATTTCACTTTTTGAGTGATTGGGGGTTTTTTCGACAAAAAAAAAAAATACAATTTTTTAAAAATTAAATCCAGTTTTTTGTAAGCTCAAAAATTAATTTACTTATTACAAAACCTTAAATCGACGCTCTATCTTGATATAGTCCAGGCAGTCAAGCATTTCACCTCTGAATTTTTTATATATGCACCGATTTATTTGAAATTTTTTCAGATGCCACCCCTTCCGGGGGGGGGGCAATTTTTTTTCCCCAAAAAACCCCCCAAATCGATAAACAAGCAAATTTGAAAAAAAAAGGCCATGTCAAGTTTTTTCGCCAGATCGGGGGTTTTTTTTAAATTTTTCGCAATTGAAAAGTGCGTTTTCGTTAAAAAAAAACATTTTTCAATTGTTTTTTTTTGCATAACTCTGTAATTATGCGTTTTAAAGAAAAAAAAGTAATGAACAAAAATGAAGCTTATAAAAAAAAAAAAATTTAGTTTTTTTTAAGATCTTAAAGTTCTACCTAAGGCAAGTTATAACTGCTTAAAACTTTTATTTTTTTGGGGTTTAAATACTTACCCTCAAAATTTTAAAGGGGGAAAAAGTACATTTTTCAACAAAAAGTCATAGAATATTTTTTAAAAAACATTAAAAGATCTTTAAAAAAAAATACCAATAAAAAACTTTTTTCTAAAATTTCAGTGAGATATGGTGTAAAATAGTAAAAAAAAAAAAAAAACGCAATAAAAAAAATGTCGTTTTTTTCAAAATCAAAATTTTAAAACCATTCCTTGCACCAATTACTTTATTTGTATGTTATTTATGACATTTGAAAGTTTTAATTTTTTAGAGATGGAGTTTTGAAAAAAAGGGTTAAATTATATTGTAATTTTTCAAAAAAAAAATTTTCTCATTTTAACTCCAATACCATAAGAGATACGGAAAAAAAAAAAAAGAGTAGAAAAATGTGGGGTTTTTTATGACGATTGTTTTACTGTTTTTATTTTTTTTTTTGGGATAAAAAAATTACGGAGTTAAAAAACCATTTGAACTTTCACTATAGTGGGGGGCTGCTTTTCCGCAGCCCTTTTTCCCCCTTTCCCCCTAAAAAAGGCTTTTAATTTTAAAATTTTTAAAAAATTTTTAAAGTTTTTAAGCTTTTAAAAATTTAAAAGAGTTAAAAAAAATAAGATTTGAAATTTTTTAAACTGGGGAATGAATTTTTTTTTATGAAGAATGTACAATTTTAAAAATTGAATGTCTTTAAATAAAATTTTTCATTTTTTTTGGGAAAAGGGTTTTTTTTAAGGGGGTTTGGAGGGTGTAGACAATTA
>JAHBCN010026692.1:0-10455 GCA_019359885.1 Listronotus oregonensis | reverse complement strand
AAAAAAAACTTAAAAAAAAAGCACTTCCACCCTTATAAAATGAATATCGTTTACGAAATAACAGAAGATTACTTCGACAGGCGCATTGAGTTTTGCAAAACAATGACGAATGGCTATGTTAAATACATTTGTTATAGTGACGAGTCTACCTTTTACCTTAACGGTAAAGTCAATACACAAAACTGTAGGTACTGGAGTAACATAAATCATCGTTTATTTCCAGAAGGCCACCACAAAGTCTGGGCGGGAATACTGTTGGCCCCATATTTTTAGAAGAAAATTTAACCGGTAAGAGGTATGTAAAGCTTCTGCAAACCCATATAACTTATTTAATAAACAATATTATGGCACAAAATCCACAAGAATTTCAACAAGATATTATTTTTTAGCAAGATGGTGCACCACCGAACTATTTTTTGGGTGTAAGAGAATGTTTGACTGCCAATTTTCAAAATAGATGGATCGGTCGTCATGGTTTGACAGAATGGCCACCTAGGTCACCTGACCTAACCCTTTTAGATTTTAATATGTTTTTTTGGGAGTAGTCGGCTTGAAATTTTCTAGAAAATGGGACCACTTCGGTCCAGGTCCCGGGGTATAGCGAGCTGAGCCTGCTCAGCCCTATTAACCCCTATGAACTTGCAGATCGCCTACAACAAAAAAGAAGAAAAGCACCCCAAAAAAATCAAAAATACTAATCTACGTTTTGGTGGCAAATCGGCCACCGTGGTTAAGATGAAAGTAAAGGAAAAAATTAAACTAAAGTTTAAGAAATTTTTGCTTTAAAAACTTAAAAATTCTGAAAGCTTTATACTTTTTATGACGTTTTGTCATAAATGACATTAGTTTATTTGACTGGTATATTTATAATATTCAAAAAGACAAAAAAGGTGGTATGGTGTGTTAATTGATTTTAAGTTTACCTGAATTTACTTCAGCATCAAGCATAGGTAACCATGTATTATTTAAATTAACAGATATTGATGCTACACATTTATCTTTATTTAATAAAATAAATGCACTTTTCTTTATTTTACGCTTTTTTGAACAAGTTTTCTTTGCTAAAATGCTAGAAGCATTCCAGTTTATTATGTGGTTGTTATCAAATGCATGTTGATGGATTTTTGATTTGTGTAAATCTGTGTTTTTAATGCATGTTCTATGTTCTTTTATGCGTTTGGCTTATGGTGTGGAAGTTTCACGTATATAAAATTTATAACATTCACAGGAAAACTTATAAATACTATTTTTTGTGTTTTTGTTTATATTATATGGTTTTGTTTTTGCTACTTGAGATCTAATAGTGTTTCGTGTTTTAAAGATAGTATGAATATTAAATTTAATACCTATTCATTGAATTTCGTTATTAAAGCAAAAAAAAAAATAAAATTTAGTTTAATTTTTTCCTTTTATTTCATCTTGACAACGGTGGCCGACTTGCCACCGAAACTAGTATTTTTCATTTTTTGTTTTTTTTTGGGGGGGGATTTATCTTCTTTTTTACTGCAGGCGATCTGCAAGTTCATAGGGGTCAATAGGGCTGAACAGGCTCAGTTCGTTATACCCTGGAACTTTGACCAAAGTGGTCCCCTTTTCTAGACAAAAGACAAAGACAAAAAGTTTCCTCCACAGGTTTAAGTACAATTTGCAAATATAATAAATAATAACAATACATAGTAAATCATTTAAAAATTACAATTCAAAACTGCAGTCAACAGAAGGAAATATACATCGACCCATAAAATTTTATTAGACAATCATGTCACTAAAATTGTTTTTGTAATATTCCTCTAGTGAATAGAAACATTTCAAAGCAAATATTTTTTACTAAAAATTTTAAAATTTTTTTAGAAGGTAGCTGAGTTATAGAAAGTGGCAAGAAATTAAATATTTTAGGACGATGTATGATATGCCTGTCCTAACGTTATTTATTCTGTGATATTTGGAATATATTTTTCCTTTTTCCCGTTAGATGGGAATGCGTGCCTTCATGTGTTGTGTAGTTTGTGTAAAGTAAACAATGTAAAATATATAAGCAAGGGAAAGTAAGTATGTTTAATTCCATAAAAGTGGCTTGCAATCAGCCCTGTAGTCTACTCCTTTATGACCAGTATAGCTCTTCAAACTAAAAATACGCATATTTGGAGCATGGCCCCAAGCAAGCAATGCATATGTGCCTTTGATTCAAAACATGAGTATATGCTGTTAGGACAACTTTTAAAGGGAAAACTGTTTGTGATAGATTTGAAGTATACACACAGGAAGCCAGTTTTTTAGATAGTACTGATATGTGAGTTCCAACAATTTGGGATCGATGTGGAGGCCCAGGAAACGGCCCGATTAAAGCGTGTTTATATGCCCTTATGTTCAATGAAAAAATATATTCGTTTTGCCTCATTAAAGCTTAGCTGTGCTGTGAACCAATCAAACCCTCATCTATGTATCCACCACCTTCTCTCTCAGATGATCTAGATCATTATCCTGCAATACTATAGTTGTATCATTCGCAAAAATTTTAATTCAGCACCTTTCTTTATTCTAGAAAATTTAAGGCAAGTACTCCCAAAGAAAACATATTTTATCAAAACATTAATCCGCCACAAAACTATAGAACATATTTATTATTCAGGTATGAGCCTTTTAGTTTATTTTGTGGGGTTATGAAAAATTAAATTTTTTTAAATGCCTCCTCGAAACCTGGATGAACTTCGCCAACGCATCATCTATGCGTGTGCAGAAATATCCCGAAATACTCCATATTTAAGCAGGTGGCAGAGGAGCTTTTCCTCACCTGAGGCGGTACCACCCCACTTGCCTTTAAGGACTTGTGAATTTTTGGGCATTGAGACCTATATTTCTCATACCAAAAACAACTCCAAAGCTCCAAATCACAAACCGTGGTTTTCTAAATCCTGTGACAAAGACAGACTTTCAAAAATTCAAATACACAAAAAGTTTCTTTATAACCCTAGTCCCGAAAACCGACAGGCTTGCATTCAAGTACAAAATCAGTATAATCAAACTATTTCAGAAGCCAAAGATCCTTTCATTAATCGGATAAAAAATAAAGTCCTCTCTTGATCAAATAGTAGTAAATCTTCCTGGTCCTTTGCCAAAAACATTAGTCAAAACTTTTGCACAAATTCTTTTTCACCCCTAATCTCTGAAGATAAAAATTGTTTCTACCGCCAAAGGAAAAGTCGAACTATTTGCCAAATAATTTTCTGCCAATTCTACCTTTGATCCTCCCGTCAATCTTCCTCTTTCAACAGTTGCCCTGTTCCCTTTCAAAATGTCCAATATTATTTTGTCAGCAATCGTCTTGAAAAATGTGCTGGAACCCATCTTAACTTCTCTCTTTGAATCTCTCACGATTTGGGTATTTTTCTGGAGAGATGGAAAGCTGCACGTGTGCAACTTGTCATGTTCGCTTTCACGAAAAAGTCTGCCAGTGCTCATCCATAACATATAAGCGGCCAAGTTCTGCAGAACAAAGAATCGTTTAATCTTCTTGGTGTTACTTTTGAAAATAACCTTAACTTGCACAAACACATTACTTCCATAGCCTCAGCAGCTTCAAAAAAGCTTGGATTTCTTTTTCAAGCCAGAAAGTATTTTTCTCCTTCTAATCTGATCAGACCCTCTTTAAAATATTGTTCTTATGTCTGGGGAATGGTGACTCCTACAACACTTAGCATTCTTGACACCATTCAAAGAATAGCTATCCGCAGAAGTTTTTCCTTTTTCTCCAAATCTTGAAATATTTAAGTCTCGTGTAAATAAGCTCCCTTTTAGCACACTTCAGACAGCCACAGCATGTTAGTACTTAAGCCTTAGCCTTCCTGGACTGTCTCAAGATAAAAAAAAATATGTCGAAGAATTTACAAAAAAATGTTCATATGCCAAGAAG
This sequence comes from Listronotus oregonensis, assembly GCA_019359885.1. Lineage (NCBI taxonomy): Eukaryota > Metazoa > Arthropoda > Insecta > Coleoptera > Curculionidae > Listronotus > Listronotus oregonensis. The sequence goes on along the minus strand of JAHBCN010026692.1, from coordinate 6,545 downwards.
TCCAAGGCAGATAATTTCAACACAAAATAAACTTGAATTTTTGTTTATTTTTCTCTAACCAGAACTAACCAGATCTCTGTAAGTGTGTTGTGTATTGTAGGTTTGCCAATAGATTTAACGATTTTATGGGTATTGTTTATAATTAAATTAACTATCACTAAGCTGACATTTTATAATTTGACATAAATATCAGCTAGTAAATGCCACGAAAAATTAACTGAAAATTGGAATATTGAAACAACACTGGGAAAAATAAAAATTAATGCTATTACAAAAGCGCTTGACATGAGGATCTAAAAATTTGTGGCTGTAGCCAGCATGTAAAAACCTAAAAATTTTATTAATGACGTCACGTTGTTGCTGTGACACAGCTGTCATTTTTATGTGGGTTGTCATTATTTGCTAGTCATGCTGACATCCCAAACTAGATTTAAATATCTTCAGTACTCCCAAGATTAAGAGGGTAGGGGGCAGTCTTTATTTTCTCACCATATGAGTGTTAGCTGTGGGTATATTTTTTTTTTTATCTTTATGAAAGCCACAAAGGCTTATATGGAGTATAAGTAATAGCTACCTTGGGTAGAGGAGTGTTTAAAACATAAAAGTTAAGGACCAGAAGCCGAATTTAGCTATTGTATAATTTATAAAGAAACAACAAAATTGTGCCAGTTGTACGGCTATTAATGATTAAAAAAATATTTTAAAAGCAAATTATGATCAAAACCCCATGAGTATAATTGAATAATTAATTAATTTCAAAATTTTATTCTTTTTTTGATAAAATATATTATAAAAGGTGAAATCTAAACCAAAGCAAATTTTTGTCACATTGAGTGCCATACCACATATTACTCATTGCTTATAGATTTTACTGAAATCCCATCTGTAAATTTTTTTAAATTAAACAAATTATATTTAGATATTTTGAAAATGTAAAAGTTACTATTCTGATAAGCTTTGTGTTGATAAAAAATCTGTGTGTATGTTATAGGTATATTTTTAGTTATTCACTGATTACGAAATTTTAAAAACTTTGGGGCCAATTTTAAAAAAAAAATTAATTTTTGAAAAAAAAAAATTTTTTTTTTGGGTAAAAAAAAATTTTTAAAAATTTTTTTTTTTTTGGAAAAAAAGGTTTTTCCAAAAAAAAAAATTTTTTTTTTTCCCATTTAAAAAAAGTAAAACCCAAAATTTTTTAAAAAAAAAAATTTAGAAACTGGATTTATTCAATTTTCACCCAAATAAAAATAATTAAAAAGGCAAATTTTAAAAAAAAACTTTTTTTTTTAAGGTTTTTTTTAAATTTAAAACAAAAAAAAAAAAAAAGGTTGTATAAAAAAAAACCCCTTTAAAAAAAAAAGTTTAAATTTAAAAAAAAAATTTTAAAATTTGGGAAAAAAAAAAAAAAAAAAACCTTCTTTTCTGTATCCATTTCAGTCTTGAAATCGATTCCATCACAGAAGAGGTGTTTTCGCAATTCTTTTTTGTCATAATACCACCTGGCATCTTCCAATTTAGTTTATGTCATATAGGTACCCAATTTTTTGTTTACCTTATATTTTAACCCTCATTGTTTTAAAAAACCAAAAAAGGGAAAGGAAATTTGGACAAGAACTAAAAAAAACAATAATTGTCGTGATTTTAAAAAAAAAATTTAAAAATCCCAAAGGTCCCGTTTTCCGTTGGCAAAATCTTTACATTTCTATTTGGATAACTATGCTACGAAGTGAAATTTTAAACGATCTGTTTGGTGCAGACCACTAGTGCACCCTAGTATGCATTATCTTTAAAGAATCGCGTTTGGTATGCCTCATGTGATAACATTTTTAAGTTGGAAAGGGGATAGTTCCTATTTATTGGTAGATTTTTTTTTTTAGATTTATACTGGCTAGCTTGATAATTTTATTTGGGAGCGTACAGCGTAGTTCATATGCTTGCAAATGCGATTTAGAATTCGCAAAATTTTTTCCGCCTTTTTCTATTTCATAGCGTTGCGACTGCGAATTTTTTTAGGGGTTTAGTGCTGGGAAATGTTGGCAAGATGCCGATGGAAGTACTGACAAGATTATTGTGGGGAAGTCTGTATTGACGTTTTAATTAATTTTCCTTCTTTAAAACTTTTTTGTGTTATTTATAATTAATTTTTGAGGGCGGAAAAGTCCCTTTTTTCCCCACGCATTTGGTGGCCTAAGTTAGCACGGCGGGAAAAGTGAACTTTCGCACGCCCGCGGAAAAATAAAACATCAAAATTTTACAGGTAACAAGATTTATATGTATTTTAGTAATTGTAGTCTATTTCATAATATACAAGCCATTTCAAGTTTTAGTTTATTCTCGTTTGTTACTTCGTAATTTTCAATATTTTAACTAAAACACAAAAAAAAAATTTTTTAATTACCCCGTATAATAATAATAAATGATTATGACAAGTCAAACAACAATATTTAATCTTGGTGATTTTAAACATGTCAGATTTTTTTTTGTTTTAATGAACAACAATTGCACAAATGAATTTCAATACAAAAAGCATTTTTAATGAAAAGGGTCATAGATCTTTTTTTTTTAAATAAAAATCCGACAAAAAAAATTATTTAAAAAGAGTAGTTCCGATGAGGAGCTACCTTAGATTAGATTAGATTATTTGAGCGGAGATGGCGAAAAAAGACCTCCACCACTGCAACCTTACCAGATTTATTGTGGTTTCTCCTATGTTCTTTAGAGACCTTGTCCCCCTCTTCTTAACTAGACTCCAAGTCTCGACCGGGCCCCTCCCTATAACTTGCCGGTTTTGGCTTCTCCTTCCCAAGCCTATAAACCTAAGCCTGAATGCTTCGCAATGGCACCACACATGTAGGGCTGATTCTTCAGCCTCCTGGCAGAACCTACACAGGCTATCCTCCACCAGGTTTATTCTTTCCAGGTGCTTGTTGAGTTTACAATGACCTGTTAGTTGACCTACCGTTATCCTTACGACCTTACGGCTGTGGCTCAGTAGGTCCGATGTAAACTTGGCCGAGCAGGTCTTAATGAACTGCTTTGCCTGTCGTTGTCCCGGTGTTTGTACCCACCAGCTTTGAAACTGTCTGTCTACCCAACTCTTAATAGATGCTTTGAAGAGACCTGCCGAGATACCGCAGAATGGCTCCGGGCCTATCATTTCCGCGGCTGATCCTCTTTTGGCTAGGTCGTCGGCCTCTTCGTTACCTGGATGGCCCTCGTGGCCTGGTACCCAGGCTACCGTAAGTTTGTTTTCCAAAGCCGACTTTTTCCAGGGCCTGTATACAGTCCCCGACTAGTTTGGAAGTAACTTTTGGGGAACTGATGGCCTTCAAGGCCGCTTGGCTATCTGAGTAAATGACGATATTTTTTCCTTTACTCCCTTTTTCTTTAATTCTCACGGTGCAATGCACTATTGCTGCGATTACCGCTTGGAAAACCGTGGCGCGCTGACCGAGACTTAAGATTACCTTTTCTCTAGGCTTATCTCCATAGATGCCAGCTCCTACACCCTTGTTGGTCTTGGAGCCATCTGTATACCAGATGCGATCGGCTTTGATTGGAGGGCCTTCCTTCCAGTCCTCCCTATCTGGTATGACAATACGAAAGTGTCTATTGAAGATGAAACGAGGGGTTGTCCTGTCTGAGGGCATCTCAAACAATGAGCTGCCTTACCCCAGATTCTATCCTGGATGCAGCAAATACCGTAAGTTTGAATTTATTACCAGCAAAATCTCGTGAAAAATATGAGAATCAATATAGTCATTTCGAAAACTGGTGCTCCAGCAAGGGGACAAAAAGTATTAAAGAAAAAGTGTTCTTAGCCTATTTTGCGGATTTGCAAAAAACATATAAACCTAATACTTTATGGAGTAAGTGCTCTATGTTAAAATGTGTCCTAAAAGTAAAAAGGAACCTTGATTTAAGTTCATATTTCAAGCTAACATCACTACTTAAACACCAAAACGTGGGATCCCGGCCAAAAAAATAAAAAAACTTTCAGCAAAGAAGTTTCAAGATTCATGAAAGAAGCACCTGATTATATTTACCTTCTAATAAAAGTTTACAATTTTGGATTACCGGTGCTTGTAGGAGAGATGAACTTACAAAAATAATGATTGATGACATACGGATAATGAAAATTTGATAGTGGTAAAAATTTCCCCTGAAGTAAAAATAACCCCAGAATTTTGTAGTGTCCGATGAAACAAATAACGGACTTTATCTGCAATTGTATAAATATGAAAATTTTGGGAAAACCACATACCCCAAACAGACTTTTTTTTGTCAGTATAAACAAGGAGCATGCAGTACGCAATGTGTGGGAATAAATTCAATGGTAAAATGCCCAAAATTGCTGATACCAAATTAAAACCCAAAGTGTACATTGGACATAGTTTTCGTCGATCCTCTGCGACTATGTTAGCGGATTCTGGAGAAGGGAATTACCAATGTCAAGCGATTGGGGGCGGGAAAATAAACCTTGCTGGAGCTACATTGATGAATCCACAAATCAAAAAAGGATATGTCGAATAAAATATTGACCATGAAAAACTCCCCCCCTGAGCTAAGTCAACCTTCATCAAGCCGTACAATAAGCGCTTCCATAAGCCACCCCAAATGAAATTACGGTTTTGCAATTAATTTACAATATTAATAACTCTTCTTTTTTGTAAATGTTATCAAAAATAATTCCATTTTTAAATATGTTGTAGTAGTTCTTTCCCGATTAAACATAATTTAAAAAAAAATATTGCTTTAATATTGGTATTTCGTGCTCTAGGAAAAAATTTTGATCCTAAGCTTGGGAAAATGACTTTTCCCCCTTGAAAGTATCACTTTGCGCATTGTTAGGAAAATAACTATTTTTTAACAATATTGTATCTTATGTTAGGTTTTTCTCGTGTATTGTTTTAATAAATATTTATAATGCTTTGGTCTCAGTGAATAATAAGGATCAAGTTGAATTTTTTTACTGGTGAAGGAGAAGGGCTATTGATGCACTGACCTTCATAATTGCATTTTATAAGGTGGATTTATTAAAAAAAACCAAAAAAAAATATAATTTATTCCCATAAATTCTTTATCAGGCAAATAACAAAATAAAAAAAAAATTATATTAAAGAAAAAAACTTATTTTAACCCTTAAGCATATACTTATAGAGGCAGCCTTGCTACTAGCCAGCAAGCGAGACGACAGAAGAATTACAGATAACCTTTCTCTCTCGCCCCCCCGTCTATTGGTCGGGGGGAAGGATATATCCCCTCGTCGTGCTGATTTTCAGACGGTCCTCCTCGCCCAATTAACGTTGGAGGAAAAAAATTATATTTTATTCATTTTTCTTTTTTGCACGTTTTTTCCCTCCAAACTGGAAGGCTGAATCAGGGAATATGCTGGAATAACAAACTTTTTTTTTTTTTACTTGAAATCACAACTGCATAAGGGCTATTAAAACATGTAGAGAATGACAGGTTGTCATGAAATAAAGTTTTTTAACCCTAAAAGATTAGGATTTTATCAAAAAAAAAAAAACCTCTATTTTTCCCTTTTTTTGAACTTTAAAAAGCCCCCGATCCCCGCTTTATTCCCCCTTTAATCCCCAAACAAAAAACTCAAATTTGCATTTTTCAGCACCTTTAGACAACGCGGGGAAAACCACGGACCCTTTTGAAATATAACTGATAGCTCAAATACCCTTATTAACATCTATTAATTTTTCCAGCCGGACCTTTTAGTTTGACGTGAGTTTCGAAACCCCACACAACCAACGAACACGGGGCTTCATAGCAGCCGCCTATTAAATGCAACCGTGCTCGGCATCCTTAACTTTAATTCATAAGAAGCGGTGTTTTGACGCCGGGAAAAAAAAAAAAAAAAAAAAATTTTTTTTTTTTTTTTATATATATATATATATATATATATATATATATATATATATATATATATATATATATATATATATAATATATATATATAATATCTTTTTAAAAAAAAAACGACATTTTGGAAAATCGTTTTATTTTTTTCCTGGGTTTCTTTTTTAACGAATTCAAAAAAAATAATACAAGCATTGTCACTTTTTCCGTCTATCGAATGGTGTTCATGTTTTGCAACTCGACGTTTCGTTTTTGCGTAACCATCATCAACTTTTTTTTTTTTATGGACGCCATAGGGAATTCCACAAATTTTAATGGCCCTTTTTATCACATTTTCAACGATGTTTATAAGTTACCCGGCCCCGGGAAAAACCGAAAAATTAACTAGAATATTTTTTTTAACGTAGTTGGCTTTGATTTTTTAAATCGGTGACGTATAAATGACATTCTGTGTTTACTGCGGGGGTTTTTAAAATGGAATTACCCAAAGAAGAAAAACGAGATATGGTAAAACTTTATTACAAGAAAGATAGGAACAGTGTGAAAACATCAAAGGGATTTAACTCGTATCCCGAGGCGACAACCTCATAATTTTTTTTCAAATTATTGATGAAACTTCGCTGAGTATGGTTCGTTTGAAAGCCTCTAACAACAAAATGACAAGCGGGGAA
>JAHBCN010026691.1:0-10547 GCA_019359885.1 Listronotus oregonensis | reverse complement strand
CAACAAATTGCTAAAGCAACAAATTATCGCCTAGTACCTTCCCAAAAGCCCAAAAAAAAAGTGGACCCCGATCATACAACGTAAAAAAAGTCCATGAAATATTTCCTAAGGGTAAATTTTCCCTGGGAGGGGTTTTTGCAATTAGTAAGGGAAAGACCCAATTTTGGGAAAAAAAATTTTTTCTTAGATCGATTGTTTTTACAGACGAATCGCCCTTTTCCGTTACAAAATTTGCCAAAACCCTACCAATGTGCGATATTGGTCTCGGGAAAATCTTCATAAATATTTTGAAGTTCGCCCAATTTTTAAAAAAATTAAACGTTTGGGGTGGTATCGTTGGGGGAACATTTTTTATGGGACCTTTTTTTATTTAGGAAATTTGCCCGTAGGCAAATATTTGGACTTGTTGCAGCACAAAATTGATTTTCAAAATTATTAGGGGAAAGATTCAATCATATCTGGTTTCAACAAGATGGTTGCCCAGCCCATAATTTTCTTTTTTTTTAAGAATATTTAAAAATCAGCGGGAAAGAAAACAGATTAAAAGTGGGCCCCTTTTTTGTGGCCAGCAAGACCCCGGTTTTTTCCCCCTAATTTTTTTTTTATGGGGTTGCTTAAAATCAAAAGTGTATGAGCAAAATAGACCTAATGTTTTGGGAAGGGACTTAAAAAAGGGGATTGGAGGCCTTTCAAACAATTAGCCCTTGTATGCTGGCAAATGTTGGCAAGCTTTTATGATCGTCGGGGTTTTTTGCTTAGCTAAAAAAAGGGGTTTATTTAAACATATATTATAATTATTGTTTTTTTTTTTTCCCTTAAAAAAACAGTTTTTTTTTTAAAATTTATGTATTATTTAAATTTTTTAAAAATTTAAATTTTTGATTTTTAAAAATACTTTTTATTTTGTTTTCGGCTCGTAATCTGAACATAAAAAATTATTTTTTGATATTTAATACCCTGTCTCAATCGGTTATTAAATTTCAAAACGCATGGACATAAACCCAAGTTGGCTTCTCGATCGCTAACTGATTTCATGAACATCCCGTCCGCACGACTCGATAGCAAATTAAATACTAAAGTGAGTAATTATTGCGTACATCGTAAATGCTTACTGACTGGAGGTCGTAGTTTTTGTCGGAAAAACGGCCGTTTCGGCAAACTCCCTTTCCCTTCCGAGCCCCTTTAAAATTTAAAATTTTAAAAAAAAATTTTAAAATTTTTAAATTTTATATAATTTTAAAATTTTTTTTAATTTTTATATATATATATATATATATATATATATATATATATATATATATATATATATATAAAAATTTAAATATGATATTAAAATGAAAATCTTTAGCCTATTAAAAACCAGTTTTTTTTTAACTAAGTAAGCTGTTTTCCTTTCCTTAAAAGCGATTAAAAAAGAAAACATTATTTTTTTGCATTACTCTCGTCCTTCTTTATTTTTGGTTTTAAATTCCAAGGCTAAAATTTTTATATCTTTGGTTAAAGTAGGCATTAGCTCATATATAACCATAACCGTTTTTTAATCAGCTTTATAATTAACAAAAACGACGTTTTTATTGTATTTTTTATTTAAAAAAAGTTAGGACTTCTTATACTAATGTTTAGCATTTTAAATACTACAATTTATTTGTTGTTCACTTTCCCTATAATATTTTACAAGCAACCACTTGCAGCATAGTTCCAAAAAATATGTGCAGTTATAAAACTGCTTTTCTATAAAATTTTATTATTTTAAACAATCTTTGTAAACCATAAAAGCTAAATTAAAGCAAATAATAACTTTAAAACAAGAAATATTTCAAATATTTAGACCAACAATTCAAATTGCACTTTCAAATTTACAAAAACATATTTTATATATTAAGCAATTTATAAAAATAAATAAATTTATTTTTATTAACAATAACTAAGTTATTTATGGTCGTTATCCTAATATTTTTAAAAAATAAAATTAAAATAAGCTTTTAAAAACTGTATGTATTATTTTTTTTACTTTTTATGTTGCACTGTTAACAAAACACATATAAGTGCGCTAACGAAAATATTTTACAATAATATATTTTAAATAGCAGAATTGAGAACTTTAAATAGAAATGGTAGCTTTTTTTATATTAGTTTATAAAGCCTGTAAAAGTTTTAATAAGTAATAAACCAATAAACACGAAGACAACCATTCATCAAAGAAGCAATTCCTTAACTTTATGACTTCTCCAAAAATTATTTACCCTTCTAGCTTTTAAAAATAGCTGTAAAATTTTAGTTTTGGGTAATTCTCATCTAATTTACTAAAATAAAGTATTAAATATCTTTGGTAATAAAAAATAAAATAAGCTTAATAATATAAAATACCAGCTTTAACTAAATTTTTTTTAAACAAAAGAAATGTTAACTTTTTTGTATTTTTTATGTCAAATTGAAGTCAGTTGAATTTACATTAACCTATATTTAATTTTAATTATTAAGAGATAATACAGAATTCACAAGGCATTTTTATACTATAAACCGACTAAAAACCGGAATATTGAAAAATACTTTTATCCGGACTCGGGTATAGTCTTTTCCATTTTATGTGGAGCTTGACATTTTTTATATCAGTAAATTAATTCACTTTCAAAAACAGTTTTTATGAATAAAACGGTAATTAAAAAAATTAAATCAACCTTAAAATATATTCATCTAAAATTATGAAATAATATTTTTTATGCATAACACTATATAATCCAACAAAAACGAAATCAAATATAGGTACGAAAAAAATTAGTAGCCAAACCATCTAATGTAAAACTTAATTAACATAGAATCAAAATATTCCTTAATATAATACCTATTTTTTATATATATCTTATTTCTTAAGCGCTGGTACAGATCTCAAAAATTTGTGTTAGTGACTGAGTTAGTAAATTACTTATACGCCTCTGAAAATGAAGTTTAAAAAATACTACCACTTTTTATTTTTATGGGTAATCAGAAGTCAAAAATGACGATTTTTCTATATAAATTTTAACGCCTCCAGGAGATGTAATTTCAATAATGTTAAAACGGATCATTTTAAATCATAATCAGTAACCTACACCCCAATTTTCGTAGCTCTAAGTCCAGACATCACGATGTTTCATACAAACTTTCCACCCCATTTTACCCGTTTTTGGGAAAGAGTTTTCTAAAATTTGAAATGGTGGAGAGACAAATATTTGCGTTTTTGATTTTTATGACATACTTGATATTAGGTAATAGGTACATTTATATTAAGATCTTTCTTGGTTTTTAAATTATGCCAAATTGACTGCATAACTATTAGAAAAAACAATTTAGAATTGGATACTACAGATGACGAATATTTTTCTACATTCTAATTAGGAAATTTCTAGTTTCTTTAGTAACATAGATTTTTTTAAAAAAAATTATTTTTAATACCTAAAATAATAAAAGTAGACCGAAATATACAATTGAACAAAATTTAAATGAAAATGGCAAAATGCGTTAATTGGAACGTTTTAATTTTGCATATTAAAACGATAAAAAAACAACACGTATATTTCGTTGCTCTAGATTTCATGTTTTGGGAATATTACAATTTAATATGAAATATTATCATTTGAATTTTAGGCACATTTTGAGCTTACTTGCATGCCAGCGAGATATTAAAATATATATTGTTTAATGTATGAAAGCTGCTTAGATCTATATTTAAATATACATTTTGTTTGCTGGTTGGTTTGCTGTTTTAATGAACTTAGATTTTTGGATTAACCATACTGCAGGATATCCCATGGGATATACAGGGTTCCATATAATAGCCCACCTATTTTAATATTGAAATAAATTCTTTATGAGATAAGTCAGTATGTTTTTTTATAAAATATTATCTTTTATGGCCTTTGGGATTTGAATCAACATATTTTTAATCAAGTAGGCACCTGTCACGAAACTAGGAAAAATTGATTTTCGTAAAGGTTATTTTTCTAATAAAGCATTATAAGGTTTTATTTCAACGATTTTTTTACGTGAAAACATGAAGAGTAACTTGATGGAAGAAGATGAAGTGATAGTTCATACTTCTAAAAACTTTAAAAGAGTTCTGCAATAAGTGTTTAATGGCCGACTCATTTCACTATTTGGAGATTTAAATTGGCTTTTAAGGTCCCCGGACTTAACTGCATCAGATTTTTTTCTGTGAGGCTATTTCAAGTCAAAGGTTTTTGCAAGTCGTCCAGAAAACATTCAAGATCTTAAAGTCCAAATTCCTAAAGAGATCTGGTGAATAGATCGGATTTTCTTCATCGCGTAATAAATTATTTCTTGTTAAATCTTGAAAAATGCATTGAAGTTAACGGCACTTACTTAAAAGACGTAATTTTTAAAAGTTTGGATAAGTTGTATGTAATAGTGAATCCCTAAGAATTGTAATTAAGTGTTATAAAAAGTTAGTTTGATTAAGTTTTAACAATTTTAAGGAGCAACTAAAATGGGTAGTCCATTATGGGGAACCCTGTATTTAAGTTTGTTTAAAATTAAAATGTGCAAATATCTTTTTATAAAGTTGGTAACGATCAAAAATGTATTAGAGTCATGTTCTGTGTTGTGGTGATTTAATTAAAGTTAATGAATAATAAATTAATGGTATTTGAATTCCAACCCAAAAAAAAATCTTTTTATGTTGCAAAACATCGTTAAAAAAACAAGTGCTTTTTTATCTTAAATAAGTGATTAAACACCATCATTGTTTTTTGGGGCTGGCAGAATTTCCTATAAACACAGAAATAGTTTCTTAGGCATAATTTTTTAACGTGCATAACATCGGTTTTTTGATATTGAGAAATCACTGCTATACATTTAATCCAGCAAATGAAGGGACAAAGCTTTAAATATATCTGTACAGTTTTCTCTTGTGGCGCAACTGTTAGGTCTTCGGGAATGCTTCCGAGCAAAAAAGAGTTTATCAACATTAACAGGTGGAAAAGGGCTGAAAATGGCTCCTCAAGGCCCGAAAAATGGGTTTCCCACTAATATCTGCCAAAACATGCGAATTGGAGAATTTTTGTTCGAACAAAAAATGAAAATCGCCTTGTAGTTTACAAAAATGGTCCTAATGATTTTTTTCAAAAAATCGATAGTTTTCAAGATAACGGGACCCAAAAGTCCCCTCATTCCAGCTGCCGCTCTACCGCTAGAATGCCGCTATCTTCATGGATTTACTTATAAGCGGGCGAACGCATTGTTCCATTACTCGGGCAATAATGTACAGGATGTCCGGTTATAAATGTAACCCCCCATTACCTTTTTTATTTAACGTTTAGGAAAAAAAAAGTTTAGTAAAAAAGTTTAGTGGTTCAAAATAATGTTTTTAAAAAACTTCTTTTCTTCTATACAGGGTGTTCCAGAAAGTTTGGACGTAGTCCTACTTTCTTATTTCAAATGAGTCCCCTATTTTTTTATTGGTGATTTGCATTCCTCTTGAAATTCTAAACACATTTTATGTAGCATACCCTATGTCTGACTTTAATGGTTACGTAACAAAAAGGAAAAAACTATAAGTTTTATCATTATCACGCGGTATTGCTACGTATGTTGATTTCATCAAGTAGCCATGAAATTTGACATATCCGTCAAATAAATACAGGTAGGTCAAAATTTAGCTACTAACTTTATTAAAAATGTTAATTATAAATAATGGAAACGTTTAACAAAATATAGAAAAGCTAACAGTCTAGTAATTTTAACATTCTTATTGCAGTAGATGCTCCACATGACCGCCATTCTGTTCACTGCATTTTCTATAAATTCTTTCCTGTCTATTAACTGCGTTTCGAATAATATACCGTTTATTATATAAAATTGCTACTTCTTCGGTTATTCTTTCCCTAATCCTATCTAAATTTAAATTTTTTTTGGCTGATACTTTGCCTTTTAAATATCCCCATAAAAAAGTATCTAAAACTGAGAAATTCAGGCCATTGCTGGGCCAATTTATTGGACCCGATCTACCAATCCATTCTGGAAACATGGCGTTTAAAAATTGAGTTACTGGAGCAACATTATGGGGGGAGTCCCATCCTGCTGCCAGATAATTTCCATATTGTCATTTAAATTATTAACAACTTTAGTTATAATTTCTACGTATCTTTCTCCATTAAGAGTTTCATGAAAAAAAATTGGACCAATTATTCTACCATTTAAAACCCCACACCAAACATGTAATGACTGGATTTTGTGGTGCCCAAAAATGTGTATTTTTTCTATTATATACCCCAGCAGTAACATCAGTAAGCCTTTGAACTGGAGATATTTTAAATGGATGATAACTATATTTATGTAACGTGACATTCACTTTCCACTTAGTTTTTTCCAAATCCTTCGAAGCATTTCTAAGCGACTCTTCAGGCTTTTCTGAAATAAAACTAATGCTTATAAGTATGCAGATAAATTTTTGCTACAAAAACGTAAGGTATTGAATTTATTAATACAATACAGGTTTAAGTGAATATCATTGTTATACAAACCTTCGAAGTATGAAAGGATATTTAGTTCATTATTTGCATAATCCTCGTCTCTAGGAATTGTTCTCTTTTTTTCTCTTAAATGACGTGGTATCTTCCACTTGGTCATGGGCTCTTTTAAATGTTTGTGCAGCCGGAACAACTCTTTCGCCGCCATACACACTCCTATATTCCCTTTGAGCCCTTTTTTAATTATAATTATTCCTAACATAAAATTTATAAATGTCTTTTCTTTCTTGCTCAGAATAACCCATAGTTAAATAATAATTTACAAAATAATTAATTAAAACTAATGCTCAATGTGAAAGAAAGTCATTTGACGGACATTTCAAACTTCATGGCTACTTGATGAAATTAACATACGTAGCAATATCGCGTGATAATGATAAAGCTTATAGATTTTTGCATTTTGTGATGTAACCATTGTAGTCAGACAAAGGGTATGCTACATAAAATATATTTAGAATTTCAAGGGGAATGCAAATCTCAAATAAAAAATAGGGGACTCATTTGAAATAAAAAAGTAGGTCCACGTCCAGACTTTCTGAAACACTCTGTATAGATGTAAAGAAGACTTTTAAAAAATTTACTTGAAACAGTTAAACTTTTATACTAAACTTTTTTTCCTCAACGTTAAATAAAAAAGTTACTGAGGGGTTACATTTATAACCGGACACCCTGTACATTTTTTAGTCATTTAAAGTTCATCGGAATGGAAAAACCCGTACTTATCATTTCACATGAGTTTGGGTCCATTCATTTTCTAGAATATTAAAAAAAGCGGTCAAAGTTTTTTTTTTACAATATTTTAAAAGTATTTTAGTAATTTATTGATATTTCTTGAAAAAATGGTTTGTTTTTAACATTTCTTTTTTAAAATGAGACCTTAGCAAGTGTTCAATAATCCCAGAAAATTTCCTTTACCATCTTTCTTGCGTTTTGATAAAAAAATATTTTGTCCATCTGCATTTTTTAGCCGTTTTCGGAGTTCTGGAAAATCTGTATGTTATGGATTTTTCGACAGCCGTTTTTGCGAAAAAAATTAGTGCTGCAAAAAAAATGGTTAGCACCATTTTTGTAGATTTCGAGGTGATCTTCATTTTTTGTCAAAACAAAAATTCTCTAGCTCGCATATTTTGGCAGATATTTGCGGGAAACTCATTTTTGGGACTTTGGGGGGGCATTTTTAGCGGGTTCCCACGTCGGAATCGTGATAAGCTTTTTCTTGCTCGAAAGCATCCGCTAAGACCTAAGAATTGCCCCACAAATGAAAACTGTACAGATTTATTTACAGCTTTGGGTATTTTCAGGTCTTTAGTTACTGGACTAATTATAAAGTGCATATCATATGTTTTTATATTAAGAAAATATGTTAAAGTAACTTGGAAAAGTTTTTTTAATATTGATTTCCAAAGGATTAAACTAAGTGCAATAATTTGCGGTAAAAAGAAATATTAGCCAAGAATCGGATTACGAACGCGCTCAAAAACGAAAATGTTAAATTTTATTCCAGGACATCTAAAACTGAGAGGGTGGATTAAAAGGCAGTTTAGAATACGAATTTAGCGGTTCACAAACCCTCGAAATCCTGTAAGCTCTAAATAACACTCGGCGAAGTTGGAATACGGGTCGCTGCTTGGACTAACTCTCAGATGCGGGCGTTTGGTTCTCTTCGTTTCTCTTTGGGTGGCCAATTTCGTTGATCTTTTTGGGCGACACGAAAATATATTCCTGCAAATCCTTGCCGGCTAAAAACTAACTAACAATTGTGCTGCTTCTCGACAGAACGCAAAAACTGGGAAACGCATGTGGCTGCTTTAAAGAAAAGTTTTCAGCTTTGTGGTGGGTTTTGTAACTTATGTGTCAGATTTAAAACTGTTTTAAAATAGCCTTTTCTAAGCGGCTTAATTATAGTTTGTTGGTTATCTCTGTGTAAAACTTATACTTGTAAAATGTCCAGTGTAAGCGGAATAATAATCTTTTCTCTTTTGCTGTTACTTATTTTTTACAAAATACAATAAGGGTTATTAAGTGATCCATTCAATGTCAAACAACTTCCTAAATTTTCTATTTTTTTGAAGATTTGTTTAAAAATCATCTTGTTGCGATTTTGTACAGTAATAATTTTTATTACAAGTTTTTCGCATAATTAAACAAAGTGTTTATTCGTTTTATTAAAAAAACTTTTTTTAAATATTTTACTTTTTAACTATAATTTCTAATTTGCACTCTTAAGAGTTGTTTTATTTTTGGACATACCAGTAAAGATAACATTTTATTTATTTTTTTTAATAGGTATGTGGCTTTATTTTTTGCAAACCGTCAAAAATAAAATTTTTGGATAGCAATTTGTTAAGTAGTCGCAAATAGGGATCTTGTCTTTCATTTTTGAGAAAATGTTAAAAATATCTTCATAGTTTAACAACGGATATCCTAGAAACATATTATCCAAATTAATATATAACATTAATCCTTATGACGGCCGATAACCTCCTCAAACCATCAAATATAAAAAACTTCCTTACATCCAGGGACTAAAGCATAATGTAATAAAAAATTTTAGTAATGTTACATACTTAAAAATTGGTGACATTTTCTTAAAAATGAAAGACAAGATCCCTACTTTATATAATTCTAATATTGTTTACAAAATTCCATGTTTGGGATGTAACAAATGTTATGTAGGCCAGACTTCGCAAAGTTTAAAATCACGGATAATACAACTATTATTTTAGGACAATCTTTACAGATGATTTTGATATCCCTTAATTAATCTTTCGTATAGAAAATTAAAATATATATATATATATATATATATATATATATTATATATATATATATATATATATATATATATATATATGTATTAAAAAATATATAGAAAATGGTAAAACTTTTTTTTTCCTGGTCCGACTTCGCATTTCATACTTACTGCAAAACGCAGATAATAGGCTTTCAAGGTATGTACATATTTTTAATTTTTAATGAATAAATATAAAAAATTGTATTTGTAAATAATAATTTAAATATTGTTGACTGTTTTAAATTTAGCTTTATTGTTACATATATTTTTATCTGTGATAATAACCGTAAATGTGATATAAAAAAAATGTGGTGTGTATACAGGTGGTCTCCATATATTAACTTATTTTATATTTTTATTTTAGAACATTATATCTTGAAAAGCTCCAAACATAGAAACGTTAAAAATATGTGTTTAATTGTCAATAACTATACTCAAGAATAAAAGTAAAATATATATATATATATATATATATATATATATATATATATATATATATATATATATATATATATATATATATATATATATATATATATATATATATATTATATAAATATATAATATATATAATAAATATATATATATATATATATATATATATATATATATATTATAAAATATATATTATATATATAATATATATTATATATAATATATATATATATATTTATATATATATATATTATATTATATATAAATATATTAAAGTCCTTAAAAAAATTAAAATAAAATCATTGGACATATTAAAAAAGCACGTCATTTTAAAAATTAAATATTTTTTAAGGTTATATAAATATATTTTTTTTACAATTTAAAGGAATACATGTACTATTTCGGTGCTTTAAATTTGATTTAATTTTTACCGGTTTTTAAAAGTTTTAGTTTTAACAGCCAAAAAAAGAATATAAATAATATAACATTTTTTTACCTACCCTCGTTAAAAATAATAATTTAGGTTAAAACAACATAATTTACGAGTCTATAACAATATAATTTTTACGATTATGTAGATTTGGTTTTTTTGTTTTTTATTACCAAAGTAAATGATGTAAAACCGAAAGCTAAATAAATTATTTCTAAGCTAATAGTATCACGAAACAAGCAATATTTTATTGCTAAGTCATTAAAAGCACCATATTACATGAAAATGCCGAGTTGTCAAGAATTAATGACCTAGATAGCAAACCGCTGCCTACCTATATCGCGTTTAAAATTGGCTGATTATG
>JAHBCN010026690.1:0-10452 GCA_019359885.1 Listronotus oregonensis | reverse complement strand
TTGCTGATATTGTCCTTCTCATTACAGTATATGTTCCCAATTTTTTTGGCCAACTTTATATTATAACTCATCAAAGGAACGCGTTGACATTCTTAAAAACCGGAAAAACTCATCGGGATAGCTACAAAGTAGTTGTTACATAATTTAAAAGACTTATTTTTGGTTTCAGCTATTGATCTCCAAAAGAAGTGGAAAAGCCTTAGAGACATATTCAATCGAGAACTGAAAACTTAAGGGAACGTAGGGAAAGATGCGAGACTGCAATAAAAACTGGGGATTTATGTCTATTTTGCTCAACTGGTCAAGAAATAATCTTTAATAACCTTCTAATAAATCAAAGACGAGTTCAATCTCAGATATTTGCAGGCTACGTAAATCAATTCGGCGAGTGTCGAGGAGCGTCTTACTCCGATCAATTCGGTAAGTGGGACCAGGTCGTAGTCCAGGGGTATGTCTCTATCCTATTATCATTGAAGGAGGGAAGTGTTGATCTTAAAAAGAACATAATACATATAATGCCTCAATTAAAATGCCCGGCAGAGAAGGGTCATTGCTCAGATGTTTCGGGTGGAGAAATGTACTGGTCAGTAATACCCTCGGATACTTGTAACACAATAGGTTATACTGTCCTATATGAGGGATTGTCTAATCCTACTAAAGAGATTACTAGCCAAAGAATATCTACTGAAATTGTCACTGTACTCTCTGACGACATGAGTTTTTCTCTCAGGTTGACATCACCTCATCAAATTTGTAACATGCCTGCCTACAAAACTGAACATCCCCGGCTAATGATAATCCAGAAACCTTCTTTCGGGTTCTTTCTCAAAAAGACAACGAAAAAACCATCAGACCTAGACTTACTTACTTATGTAAACTCTAAATTTGTGTTTGTTGAGAGGAATATCCGACTCAATATGGAGTCTCTCTACAATGCCATGATCCAACATAAGTGCCAGCTAGAACAGTCCACTTTAGAACATCGGCTGTCAATTGCGGATATAAATCCTTAGCAATTTGCGTATTTACACATGGGAGGCCCTGGGTATTCTGCCACTAAATTAGGAGAAGTAATATACCTAACTAAGTGTGCAAAAGTCATAGTAAAAGCTAGAGTCTCTGTAAGATGTTACAACAAATTGCCCATTGTATACAAAAATACCTCATACTTTTTAACTCCTAGAACCCGATTAATCCAACAACACGGCACGGAGGTAACTTGCAGCCATATATTTTCTCCTCAATTTAAACTGGATTCAAAGTGGTATTCGATTGTAAATGGTCATTCAGAAACTCCGGATCCTATTCTACTTGAACCTTCATCAAATCGCAACAATGAGCCTTGGACTTACATTTCTATCTTAAACTTAGCCACTTCAGGTATCTATACAGAAGACGAACTAACCGTATTGCGGGATCACTTGTTATATGGTAATGAAAGAGACGCTATAGAGACCGTTGTTGTTAGAAGCTTATCCGGACGGGATCCAGACATGCAGAATCTTGATACTGGGAATCTCTTATCAAGTACAAACCTGAATGAAATTTCAAAAGGATCACAGAAAAAGTCTGGGGATGGATGTCCTGGTTTGGGAATTTCACAGCCGGTATTATTGGACTCATAACGATTGTAAAAATTCTGAAATGGATAACCGATTCTATTTTCAATGGCACCTTGTTACTTGAAGTGTATGGATGTGGTGTACATTTGCTTGCTTGTTTCCTTGACAGCATGACCCATTGTCTTTTACATCGGAAAATTAAAAAGGACTGGTTCAAAGAGAAACCCCATGAGTCTTCTCCAGATATTGAACTTACTACATATACTGATAATCCACATATTCCACCTAAATCATTGGAAATTAACCCGTCAGCACCACTATCTCCTTATCTCCATGATACTCTAATTACAATACATAATAACAAATACCCGACAATACATCCAAACATGTCAAAAGATGATGATGAAAACCCATAAATTTAAGACTAATCATTGCTAAGTTAAATATAACCCAGTTGTAATCTAGATATACCTAAGTTTAAATTTTCCAAATATCCCAAGATAAGTATTGATAATCAGAATACCAGGTCTCATCCTATTGCGTATACTAAGAGATAGGATGAGACATCACTTCAGTAGGCAGTAGACACTATTTTCATTAATGAGAATCATTGTCTGATGTAGCCACAAGCCTCATATGTAACCATTACATATTAGCTTACTGATGTGTCCAATATACATCTTGATAATGTATAATCCATGTATCTCCCTTATAGTCATCAAATTAGTAATTCTGAATGGTAATGATCACAGAATACATAATGTCAGATATATCTCTTTAAAGAAAAACAGATGATGACCAAGAAGGAATTAATAATAAGTTTTTAATTGTTTTAAAAAAGGTAGGGACAGGGAAAGATGCTTTCAAACGAAAAAAGTATATATACTTTTTGACCAACTCATGTTTTTTGAACCACTCGCACAACAAAGAAAAACTACTTTAAATGTGGAGACTGAAGATGTTGACGAGAATTTAGACAATGCCTACGAAACTCGAACTGAAGTTTCGCTGTCATCAAACAATACTAAACAAAAAAAAAAAGAAAAAGTTAGATAAAGACGACGAAGTAATAAAAGTTCTGCAATAAAGAATTTTCACACATCCAAATAAGAATACAAATATATCACAATACTTTAAAAACTGAATTTTAAAAGATTTTGCTTATATGTGTGTAATTATCACACTTACGTTTTATTTAAATATTCAGTAATAATAAAATAACTCAAAAAAAGCTGCTTATGGGGATTTATAATGTTTCCAATGTTTGTTTGGAAACCTTTTGGGTGACACTTGACAGTTCGACAGTTTCTGACGTCTCGCTCCCCCTGTCTATTGATGTCTTTAACCAAGTTTTAGGCCAGCCTGTAAAGATCCTACATCAAGTTTGGGACGATCTAAAAAAAAAACAAAAAGAAATTCTAAACATATCGGACTTGTTTAATAATCTGAAGAAGCCATTTACAACTATAACGGCCGGTGATTCTTACCAAAATAATTTAGCTTCTAGTAGTGTTAATTTAAGCCCGAGACAAAACCACCATAGTCATTCTAACACTAATACTAGATACGAACATTAGGAGACACAATGAAAGTGATAATATTGACGATGGGAAGAATATTCAGTCAAAGCCTTAGAGACATATTCAATCGAGAACTGAAAACTTAAGGGAACGTAGGGAAAGATGCGAGACTGCAATAAAAACTGGGGATTTATGTCTATTTTGCTCAACTGGTCAAGAAATAATCTTTAATAACCTTCTAATAAATCAAAGACGAGTTCAACCTCAGATATTTGCAGGCTACGTAAATCAATTCGGCGAGTGTCGAGGAGCGTCTTACTCCGATCAATTCGGTAAGTGGGACCAGGTCGTAGTCCAGGGGTATGTCTCTATCCTATTATCATTGAAGGAGGGGAGTGTTGATCTTAAAAAGAACATAATACATATAATGCCTCAATTAAAATGCCCGGCAGAGAAGGGTCATTGCTCAGATGTTTCGGGTGGAGAAATGTACTGGTCAGTAATACCCTCGGATACTTGTAACACAATAGGTTATACTGTCCTATATGAGGGATTGTCTAATCTTACTAAAGAGATTACTAGCCAAAGAATATCTACTGAAATTGTCACTGTACTCTCTGACGACATGAGTTTTTCTCTCAGGTTGACATCACCTCATCAAATTTGTAACATGCCTGCCTACAAAACTGAACATCCCCGGCTAATGATAATCCAGAAACCTTCTTTCGGGTTCTTTCTCAAAAAGACAACGAAAAAACCATCAGACCTAGACTTACTTACTTATGTAAACTCTAAATTTGTGTTTGTTGAGAGGAATATCCGACTCAATATGGAGTCTCTCTACAATGCCATGATCCAACATAAGTGCCAGCTAGAACAGTCCACTTTAGAACATCGGCTGTCAATTGCGGATATAAATCCTCAGCAATTTGCGTATTTACACATGGGAGGCCCTGGGTATTCTGCCACTAAATTAGAGAAGTAATATACCTAACTAAGTGTGCAAAAGTCATAGTAAAAGCTAGAGTCTCTGTAAGATGTTACAACAAATTGCCCATTGTATACAAAAATACCTCATACTTTTTAACTCCTAGAACCCGATTAATCCAACAACACGGCACGGAGGTAACTTGCAGCCATATATTTTCTCCTCAATTTAAACTGGATTCAAAGTGGTATTCGATTGTAAATGGTCATTCAGAAACTCCGGATCCTATTCTACTTGAACCTTCATCAAATCGCAACAATGAGCCTTGGACTTACATTTCTATCTCAAACTTAGCCACTTCAGGTATCTATACAGAAGACGAACTAACCGTATTGCGGGATCACTTGTTATATGGTAATGAAAGAGACGCTATAGAGACCGTTGTTGTTAGAAGCTTATCCGGACGGGATCCAGACATGCAGAATCTTGATACTGGAATCTCTTATCAAGTACAAACCTGAATGAAATTTCAAAAAGGATCACAGAAAAAGTCTGGGGATGGATGTCCTGGTTTGGGAATTTCACAGCCGGTATTATTGGACTCATAACGATTGTAAAAATTCTGAAATGGATAACCGATTCTATTTTCAATGGCACCTTGTTACTTGAAGTGTATGGATGTGGTGTACATTTGCTTGCTTGTTTCCTTGACAGCATGACCCATTGTCTTTTACATCGGAAAATTAAAAGGACTGGTTCAAAGAGAAACCCCATGAGCCTTCTCCAGATATTGAACTTACTACATATACTGATAATCCACATATTCCACCTAAATCATTGGAAATTAACCCGTCAGCACCACTATCTCCTTATCTCCATGATACTCTAATTACAATACATAATAACAAATACCCGACAATACATCCAAACATGTCAAAAGATGATGATGAAAACCCATAAATTTAAGACTAATCATTACTAAGTTAAATATAACCCAGTTGTAATCTAGATATACCTAAGTTTAAATTTTCCAAATATCCCAAGATAAGTATTGATAATCAGAATACCAGGTCTCATCCTATTGCGTATACTAAGAGATAGGATGAGACATCACTTCAGTAGGCAGTAGACACTATTTTCATTAATGAGAATCATTGTCTGATGTAGCCACAAGCCTCATATGTAACCATTACATATTAGCTTACTGATGTGTCGAATATACATCTTGATAATGTATAATCCATGTATCTCCCTTATAGTCATCAAATTAGTAATTCTGTATGGTAATGATCACAGAATACATAATGTCAGATATATCTCTTTAAAGAAAAACAGATGATGACCAAGAAGGAATTAATAATAAGTTTTTAATTGTTTTAAAAAAGGTAGGGACAGGGAAAGATGCTTTCAAACGAAAAAAGTATATATACTTTGACCAACTCATGTTTTTTGAACCACTCGCACAACAAAGAAAAACTACTTCAAATGTGGAGACTGAAGATGTTGACGAGAATTTAGACAATGCCTACGAAACTCGAACTGAAGTTTCGCTGTCATCAAACAATACTAAACAAAAAAAAAGAAAAAGTTGGATAAAGACGACGAAGTAATAAAAGTTCTGCAATAAAGAATTTTCACACATCCAAATAAGAATACAAATATATCACAATACTTTAAAAACTGAATTTTAAAAGATTTTGCTTATATGTGTGTAATTATCACACTTACGTTTTATTTAAATATTCAGTAATAATAAAATAACTCAAAAAAGCTGCTTATGGGATTTATAATGTTTCCAATGTTTGTTTGGAAACCTTTTGGGTGACACTTGACAGTTCGACAGTTTCTGACGTCTCGCTCCCCCTGTCTATTGATGTCTTTAACCAAGTTTTAGGCCAGCCTGTAAAGATCCTACATCAAGTTTGGGACGATCTAAAAAAAAAACAAAAAGAAATTCTAAACATATCGGACTTGTTTAATAATCTGAAGAAGCCATTTACAACTATAACGGCCGGTGATTCTTACCTAAATAATTTAGCTTCTAGTAGTGTTAATTTAAGCCCGAGACAAAACCACCATAGTCATTCTAACACTAATACTAGATACGAACATTAGGAGACAATATAAAAGTGATAATATTGACGATGGGAAGAATATTCAGTCAAAGCCTTAGAGACATATTCAATCGAGAACTGAAAACTTAAGGGAACGTAGGGAAAGATGCGAGACTGCAATAAAAACTGGGGATTTATGTCTATTTTGCTCAACTGGTCAAGAAATAATCTTTAATAACCTTCTAATAAATCAAAGACGAGTTCAACCTCAGATATTTGCAGGCTACGTAAATCAATTCGGCGAGTGTCGAGGAGCGTCTTACTCCGATCAATTCGGTAAGTGGGACCAGGTCGTAGTCCAGGGGTATGTCTCTATCCTATTATCATTGAAGGAGGGGAGTGTTGATCTTAAAAAGAACATAATACATATAATGCCCCAATTAAAATGCCCGGCAGAGAAGGGTCATTGCTCAGATGTTTCGGGTGGAGAAATGTACTGGTCAGTAATACCCTCGGATACTTGTAACACAATAGGTTATACTGTCCTATATGAGGGATTGTCTAATCTTACTAAAGAGATTACTAGCCAAAGAATATCTACTGAAATTGTCACTGTACTCTCTGACGACATGAGTTTTTCTCTCAGGTTGACATCACCTCATCAAATTTGTAACATGTCTGCCTACAAAACTGAACATCCCCGGCTAATGATAATCCAGAAACCTTCTTTCGGGTTCTTTCTCAAAAAGACAACGAAAAAACCATCAGACCTAGACTTACTTACTTATGTAAACTCTAAATTTGTGTTTGTTGAGAGAATATCCGACTCAATATGGAGTCTCTCTACAATGCCATGATCCAACATAAGTGCCAGCTAGAACAGTCCACTTTAGAACATCGGCTGTCAATTGCGGATATAAATCCTCAGCAATTTGCGTATTTACACATGGGAGGCCCTGGGTATTCTGCCACTAAATTAGGAGAAGTAATATACCTAACTAAGTGTGCAAAAGTCATAGTAAAAGCTAGAGTCTCTGTAAGATGTTACAACAAATTGCCCATTGTATACAAAAATACCTCATACTTTTTAACTCCTAGAACCCGATTAATCCAACAACACGGCACGGAGGTAACTTGCAGCCATATATTTTCTCCTCAATTTAAACTGGATTCAAAGTGGTATTCGATTGTAAATGGTCATTCAGAAACTCCGGATCCTATTCTACTTGAACCTTCATCAAATCGCAACAATGAGCCTTGGACTTACATTTCTATCTCAAACTTAGCCACTTCAGGTATCTATACAGAAGACGAACTAACCGTATTGGGATCACTTGTTATATGGTAATGAAAGAGACGCTATAGAGACCGTTGTTGTTAGAAGCTTATCCGGACGGGATCCAGACATGCAGAATCTTGATACTGGGAATCTCTTATCAAGTACAAACCTGAATGAAATTTCAAAAAGGATCACAGAAAAAGTCTGGGGATGGATGTCCTGGTTTGGGAATTTCACAGCCGGTATTATTGGACTCATAACGATTGTAAAAATTCTGAAATGGATAACCGATTCTATTTTCAATGACACCTTGTTACTTGAAGTGTATGGATGTGGTGTACATTTGCTTGCTTGTTTCCTTGACAGCATGACCCATTGTCTTTTACATCGGAAAATTAAAAAGGACTGGTTCAAAGAGAAACCCCATGAGTCTTCTCAGATATTGAACTTACTACATATACTGATAATCCACATATTCCACCTAAATCATTGGAAATTAACCCGTCAGCACCACTATCTCCTTATCTCCATGATACTCTAATTACAATACATAATAACAAATACCCGACAATACATCCAAACATGTCAAAAGATGATGATGAAAACCCATAAATTTAAGACTAATCATTACTAAGTTAAATATAACCCAGTTGTAATCTAGATATACCTAAGTTTAAATTTTCCAAATATCCCAAGATAAGTATTGATAATCAGAATACCAGGTCTCATCCTATTGCGTATACTAAGAGATAGGATGAGACATCACTTCAGTAGGCAGTAGACACTATTTTCATTAATGAGAATCATTGTCTGATGTAGCCACAAGCCTCATATGTAACCATTACATATTAGCTTACTGATGTGTCGAATATACATCTTGATAATGTATAATCCATGTATCTCCCTTATAGTCATCAAATTAGTAATTCTGTATGGTAATGATCACAGAATACATAATGTCAGATATATCTCTTTAAAGAAAAACAGATGATGACCAAGAAGGAATTAATAATAAGTTTTTAATTGTTTTAAAAAAGGTAGGGACAGGGAAAGATGCTTTCAAACGAAAAAAGTATATATACTTTGACCAACTCATGTTTTTTGAACCACTCGCACAACAAAGAAAAACTACTTCAAATGTGGAGACTGAAGATGTTGACGAGAATTTAGACAATGCCTACGAAACTCGAACTGAAGTTTCGCTGTCATCAAACAATACTAAACAAAAAAAAGAAAAAGTTAGATAAAGACGACGAAGTAATAAAAGTTCTGCAATAAAGAATTTTCACACATCCAAATAAGAATACAAATATATCACAATACTTTAAAAACTGAATTTTAAAAGATTTTGCTTATATGTGTGTAATTATCACACTTACGTTTTATTTAAATATTCAGTAATAATAAAATAACTCAAAAAAAGCTGCTTATGGGGATTTATAATGTTTCCAATGTTTGTTTGGAAACCTTTTGGGTGACACTTGACAGTTCGACAGTTTCTGACGTCTCGCTCCCCCTGTCTATTGATGTCTTTAACCAAGTTTTAGGCCAGCCTGTAAAGATCCTACATCAAGTTTGGGACGATCTAAAAAAAACAAAAGAAATTCTAAACAAATCGGACTTGTTTAATAATCTGAAGAAGCCATTTACAACTATAACGGCCGGTGATTCTTACCTAAATAATTTAGCTTCTAGTAGTGTTAATTTAAGCCCGAGACAAAACCACCATAGTCATTCTAACACTAATACTAGATACGAACATTAGGAGACAATATAAAAGTGATAATATTGACGATGGGAAGAATATTCAGTCAAAGCCTTAGAGACATATTCAATCGAGAACTGAAAACTTAAGGGAACGTAGGGAAAGATGCGAGACTGCAATAAAAACTGGGGGTTTATGTCTATTTTGCTCAACTGGTCAAGAAATAATCTTTAATAACCTTCTAATAAATCAAAGACGAGTTCAACCTCAGATATTTGCAGGCTACGTAAATCAATTCGGCGAGTGTCGAGGAGCGTCTTACTCCGATCAATTCGGTAAGTGGGACCAGGTCGTAGTCCAGGGTATGTCTCTATCCTATTATCATTGAAGGAGGGAGTGTTGATCTTAAAAAGAACATAATACATATAATGCCCCAATTAAAATGCCCGGCAGAGAAGGGTCATTGCTCAGATGTTTCGGTGGGGAAATGTACTGGTCAGTAATACCCTGGATACTTGTAACACAATAGGTTATACTGTCCTATATGAGGGATTGTCTAATCTTACTAAAGAGATTACTAGCCAAAGAATATCTACTGAAATTGTCACTGTACTCTCTGACGACATG
Organism: Listronotus oregonensis; assembly: GCA_019359885.1. Taxonomy (NCBI): domain Eukaryota; kingdom Metazoa; phylum Arthropoda; class Insecta; order Coleoptera; family Curculionidae; genus Listronotus; species Listronotus oregonensis. The sequence continues at coordinate 777 of JAHBCN010026690.1, read as the reverse complement.
AGTTTTTCTCTCAGGTTGACATCACCTCATCAAATTTGTAACATGCCTGCCTACAAAACTGAACATCCCCGGCTAATGATAATCCGAAACCTCTTCGGGTTCTTTCTCAAAAGACAACGAAAAAACCATCAGACCTAGACTTACTTACTTAGTAAACTCTAAATTTGTGTTTGTTGAGAGGAATATCCGACTCAATATGGAGTCTCTCTACAATGCCATGATCCAACATAAGTGCCAGCTAGAACAGTCCACTTTAGAACATCGGCTGTCAATTGCGGATATAAATCTCAGCAATTTGCGTATTTACACATGGGAGGCTCCTGGGTATTCTGCCACTAAATTAGGAGAAGTAATATACCTAACTAAGTGTGCAAAAGTCATAGTAAAAGCTAGAGTCTCTGTAAGATGTTACAACAAATTCCCATTGTATACAAAAATACCTCATACTTTTTAACTCCTAGAACCCGATTAATCCAACAACACGGCACGGAGGTAACTTGCAGCCATATATTTTCTCCTCAATTTAAACTGGATTCAAAGTGGTATTCGATTGTAAATGGTCATTCAGAAACTCCGGATCCTATTCTACTTGAACCTTCATCAAATCGCAACAATGAGCCTTGGACTTACATTTCTATCTCAAACTTAGCCACTTCAGGTATCTATACAGAAGACGAACTAACTGTATTGCGGGATCACTTGTTATATGGTAATGAAAGAGACGCTATAGAGACCGTTGTTGTTAGAAGCTTATCCGGACGGGATCCAGACATGCAG
>JAHBCN010026689.1:0-10561 GCA_019359885.1 Listronotus oregonensis | reverse complement strand
TTTATAGTTTTGGGGGTCGATAGTTATAACGGACTTCCTGAGAGCTTAAAAACTATTCAATCTAAAACCGTTTAAAAGGCTCTTAAAGAGGCATTAATGAATTCTTTGGATTGGCTCAATTAGAGGAGTAAGTTTTAATCTGCCTTTCGTATTTGTATATTTTAGATAATATGTTTTTTTGATTATGACGTCTAATTTGTTGTATATGTATAAATGCTTTACCCACTAATTTTTTAATGCTTTTAATGACAATAATAGTAATATTTATTAATTTTATTTTTTTATATGGACATATTTTTTTGTTGTAAATTATAATTTAGTTGTATTGTATTATACTTATTTATGTAAAATTAGCCGAGGTGCTAAATAAAGATTTATATATAAATAAGCTCTTGTCAACTAGCCTTAGCTTGTTAAAATCGGCTCAGCCGTTTCGAAGATACATGGTGTGTTTTACGAAAACCTTTGAATACCCCCACCACTTTATTTTTAGTGATATAGCAAAAATTGTCAAACAAAAAATGTTTAGATTATCCTCGACTTTAAAGATCAGATACTTTTTTGTTGCGTTAATATAGCAAAATTCACAGAAACATCACTTTTTTAGATTTAAGATTGCAGTTACGCCCTCTAGCGTTCATTTTAGAAACTTGAAAATAATTCCCAGCTATTTCCCAAACCACTTTTACTAAGCATATTTTTCCCCAACGCTGTGCGATAAACATTTTCTGAGATACAGCCGGCGTCCTTTCTTATTTGAACACCCGGTACGCATAACACATGGGGTCTGTTCGATATTTAGTAATAGTTAACACTACACCTTTTGAACCCTCTTTCATAAGGCGATTACGTAAAAAAAGAATAAAATAGTGTACAGGGTGTCCAGTTTTCGTGTGTTTTCATATACCAGCTCCTTACTATAAAAGATAGAAAGTTGAAGTTTGCGGCTTACCCTATTTTTTTATGAAACTTTCATTGCCACAAACGAAATTTTCATGCCCCCTTAGTTTTAATACAGGGCGATTTTGAAAATTTGTCATTTTTGACCGTCCCTGTATCTCGATTATTTGGCAACTTTTCAATAAAGTGAAAATGGATTGTTATAGAGTTTTTACGTAGAATTTAGTGGCGTAGGTAGTTTTTTTTCTAAAAAAGTTTTGTTTTGAGTTACGACCCAAACTTATGTTTTTTTAAATGGGACACCCTATATATTATTTTTTTATCTTATTCCCTTTCACAGGCTTTTCAAAAATACATATAATATTTATTTCTTTTAAAAAAGGAAAATTTTAACATTTTTTTAAAATTTATCATTTTCGTAAGAGCTATGCCCGTCATTTTTATTATAACAACTCTATATTGATACATAATAACTAAGCAACATTAAAAGAAAATAACATATTAATTTATTTTTATTTATTTAAATTACAAAAATTGCTCGAATTGGGCTCCGTTATGTTCCAAACACTTTCGACATACTTTTTCAATTTTTCGCAATCCATTTAATAAAGTAATTGGCCTACCCTGCAAAAGCCTAAACGCTTGATGTGAGCTTCTCGAAGTTGATCAATATTGGATATTGTCTCATATATATCTGATTTGTCATATACCCCCATAAAAAAATCCAACACAGAAAGATCTGGGATCTTGGGGGCCACCTGACGGTCCATTCGTACCAATCCATTTATCTTGAAATGTTGTTTCTAAATATTCTCCTATTTGAGCATTGTGACTCGGGGCCCATCTTTTTTGGTAATAAATATTATTTAAATCGGCCAAAGGAAGATCCTCTAATATTTCCATTAGTCATCTATTTTTTCTAGGTGTCTTTTTCCCGGGTTAGCTTTCCCTTCATAGATAAAATACTTAATTTTAGTGCCAAAAATGAGCACGCTAAATCCAAACCGACCTTGACGTTTTTCGAGGAAATATTACTTTGGTTCGTTTGGGACCAGTACCTTGAGTTGTTTCGGTTAGAATCCAGAACTGGTAAAATAAGTCTCTCTGACCACCCCAAATTTCTTTCATAATTTGCATTTTCCTGCAACATTTGTAGATACCAATTGCAAAAAATTACCCTACGTTCTGCATCACCGGGATGCAAATGCTGGACGAGATGGTATTTGTATGGTCTAAACTTATGTTTTTATGTATTAACTGAGTTTTTTTGATTTTTTAACCCCAACCTTATCATATATTTTTCTGCATGATATGGATGGTTGTACCGCGACAGAAGCCAAAACATTTATTTCATTTTCTTCCTTTTTTTTTGTTGTAAAAATTACGCCTTAGTTTTTAAAGATCCGTGTTCAATGAGATTGGCTTTGATTTTATGAAATATTCTTTTATCAGGTTGATGTCTTTCGGGATACCTACGAAATAATTAGATATGTAACAAAAAGCTAGATAATAATAATGATTAAAACTTATACTTATTATGAATATTAATGTTACATATCAATTTTTTTGTTAATGCTAATATTAGCAATGTCAAAATCTATTCAAATCATCAGATATTACATTATAATAAAACATCCCATAAATATCATTGTTGAGAAGGCTACTTTAACCTATGGTATAAATATACATTAAACCTTACCGATTAAAAAAAGCTCCGAGGCTGCGTTGTCTTCATTAGCATGGATAAAACAAACAAAAATACATATCGTGATTTCATAATTCTCTTCTATTATTTTGTGCCATGTGGAACAATTTTTCACAAAATAATAAAGTAAACTCCCACATAACAAAAACCCAAATCAAACAAATAACAGTAATATTTGACAATAACAATCTATAATGGCGCATTTACAGAATCTTGTTTTTGTCATGGCTACCCGTGATTGACCATCGGAAAATGATAAATTTTACAAAAATTTAAAATTTTCCTTTTTAAAAAAGTAAATATGGATTTATATATTTTTGAAAGCCTGTGAAAGGGGAATAAGATAAAAAATAATATATAGGTGTCCCATTTAAAAACATAAGTTTGGTCGTAACTCAAAACAAAACTTTAGAAAAAACTACCTACGCCACTGAATTCTACAAAAAACTCTATCCATTTTCACTTTATTGAAAAGTTACCAAATAATCGAGATACAGGGACCGTCAAAAATGACAAATTTTTCAAAATCGCCCTGTATGTCAGAAACAAAGGGGGGCTATCAAAATTTTTTGCGGAATGAAAGTTTCATAAAAAAAATAGGACATTAAGCCGCAAACCCCATCTTTCTATCTTTTATAAAGGGAGCTGGTATAGAAAACACACGAAAAGGACACCCTGTACACTATTTCTTAAATAACAAAACCAGTAAACTTTCAAAAATCAAATCTTTTTAACAAAATTAAAAAAATTCCTTTTTTTTAATTTTCTTATATTTTGATTCATTTGTATTAGTTTTTAAAAATATCAAAAAATTTTTTAATATTCCGAAATGAAATGGCTTTCGTACAGACAATAACAATGGAAATTATGCACAATTTGATTGTTAATACATACATATATACTATACATAATTAGGCCCTTATCTTGCAGGTGCCATGAATATTAGGCAAATGGTCCAATTAAATTTCCTCCACGTCTCGGTCGCGAATTTTCGCTCGACGCACTAGGTTCACAAGCATTTTTAAAAATGTTCTTCAAACTTATATGAAAATCTAAAATATACATTTTAGAACTCAACTTTAAAAACCGTTTTAAAAATTCAAATACCATTGGTATTTCACGGCACTTGCAAGATGGGCCTAATTTGTTTAAGGGATTGAAAAAAAACTATTAATGCAACAATTCTCTTTTCGGCAGTTCAAAGTATATTTTTGCTTTTTTCCCAAAAATCAGCCCTTAATATTCAAAATTAAAAGAGATACGCATTTTTGAAAAAAGGTCTATTTTAAGCGTTTTTCCGGCTTTTCTTGTAAAATGGTCGCATCGGGATTTTTCTAAAACCATCTTGTAGGTTTTTAAATTCTCTACAAACGGTCTTGTATAAGTAAAGTGATATAGCCAGCAGTACTTTTTGTTATATTAAAAAAAAAACGAAAAAAAAGGCCCTTTTTAAAATAATTATTGTTTAAAAAAATACCTGAAAAATAATGATTGAATTTTTGATTTTTGTAATCTACAGGTTATTTTGAAAGTCATGAAGCAGTCAGATATCTGTTAACAATAATAACAAAAAAAATCTATAATGATGGGACTAATATCTTGTTTCACAGATGATAAAAAAATTTCGTTTTTTTTTAATTAGATAAAAAACACTTCTTTATCCCCATATTTCAATTTCATTAAATTTAAAAAAAAGCCGTATTACGACTGAACTGCCTTAAAATATGAAATCAAATCTTTTATACATACAGGAATTTATCAAGAAAAAAAAATGGTTTCGATATTTAGCACAAAAATTATTTTTTAGCTTTCCAGTGTAATAATATTTCATAGAATTTATTTTCTTTTATATTTTCAATTTTTTCACATTTTGTTTAAGGTATCTTTTTTTTCAAATATGCTTAAAAAGTTTTTCAGGAATTTTCCACAATTCAAAGGACAACTGGCAACCACGAACCCGATGCAATAGGGCTTTTCATTGGGCAGCTAGCGTGTTTATACTGAAAGGTTTGGGCTTTCGTAAGGTTTTCAACGGAACACACTGTATATATTTAATATTTTTTTATTGTCTAAATAATTTTTTAACAAACATCAATACACAAGAACCCACTATTCATTTTACTTTAAAAAAAGAAAAAAAACTCGCAACTTTGTTTTCTTTATATTCTGATAAAAAATATATATAATTTTAAAACTAAAAGTTACAAAAGATCTACACATACAAACAGATACTTATATGTTAACTCTAATCAGATAATTGAAATAATTTGATCTGAGCAAAATAAGGAAAATGAAAAAGAATTTCTTAAAGATATTTTATACTTCAAGTCCAAAATTTCTGTCAATGACGCATCGCTCGCTTTTAGAGTGCCCCGGGTTGTGTGGGGTCAAAAAATACAATTTTTACTTTAATTTTACCTTCTCTGATTTTATTTTGCTACATGAAAAAATAATAAAATTTTAGTCTTAACATAAATTAAAAGAAAGATGTAAAAGCAGAACGACAGACAATCCAAGTTACAACCGACTTTCCAATTCACCACGATCTTGCAATCTCAATATTAAATAGATATTCACACGCTTGCTTCATCAAAATCCACTATATAGAACACGAAAGCTCTGAGATCATCAGCTTGTAGAATCCAATAACTATTTCGGGTCTTTCATGTTCCATATTTAGGATTTTCATATCGAGAATATTTTTGATCAAACATTGGGGTCGAGCGAAGCAAGGTTCGCATACCTTATAAAAATGTCATAAAGAAAACTATTACAACCTGGTAACAGGTCAACATTTTAGAACTTCGAGTTGAATTCGGACGTAAACGTTTTACCTACTTTTATTGAAAATTAAGGTTTTTTCCTTACTTTTAAGTGCTTTTTTTAATATTAAATAGTATGAGTTTTTAAATATGTTTTCGTGCAAATGGCAGAATTTAAAGGAATATGTCGAAAATGGAATTAAACAATTCAATTATTATTTTTTTAAATACTATAAGAGGCAGCCAAAAAAACAGCTTGATTCATGTTTAACAATCGAAAAGTAAAAAGTGTGCAAAAAAATAGCGAAAAAATCGCGTTTTCCAGTATCCCATAATTACTAATATTGATTTTTTTGCCTTTTAAAACTCTGAATACCGTACGCGAATTAACTTTTGTTAACGTTGCATATTCTCTGCAGCATCCAAAGTGTTAGTTCTGGATTTCGTTCCGAATCCCTGGTAAACATTTTTAACCATTATTCGTTCTTTTAACGTTAACTTGAGTTTTTTTTTATAGGCGGATAACTAGTTAAAGGTTGGTTAATATTCATAGTTTACAGAATTAAAACCACTTAACAACACTAAATTTTTATATACAATTATATACACTAAATAAGATAAACTATTATAAAATTGACAGAAAACAATATCTATATACTACAATTATTAAAAATTTATAATATTTAGAAAATACCCTGTATAGCAATTAAAATTTAAACTACAAAAATCTGTCCATAATCAAAATAACTAAATAAAATCATCGAACAGCACGAAAACCCTGTCGATACGCTTATTTTCAAGTATCTTCAAGTTAAACTAAGGAATGTGTGTTGCACTTTTATTTCTTCCGATAACAATGATTTCAATACATATTGGGGTATTTAAGTGCGATCGCTGGCTGGTGATTTATTCTTTGGAATTATGACAACGTGGCAATGAAACTTTTGGCCGGTTCACTGTTATTTAAGCGGAAAAGTATTTCATAGGCTTAAAATCATTTACTAGTGTTAGATTTTTATTCAGCCGTTTCGTCGGTTGGGTGGCCGGTATTAAATGAGTCACTGAGAGAAATTTTGGACTTTAGGTTATAGTTTAAAATAATTATCCTCATGATTTTATGAACAAACGCTTTCTAAAATTTTTAACAACCAAATTTAGACCTGGCTTATCAAATAAAATTCAACGAATAAGGGATGAATTTAATATTTGTACTATCTTTACAACACAAAACACTATTATATCTCAAAAACAAAACCATACAATATAAACGAAAACACAAAAAAATGTTATTTATAAGATCCCTTGTAAATGTAATAAATTTTATGTAGGTGAAACTTCCAGACCATTAGGCAAACGCATAAAAGAACATAGAACATACATTAAAACACAGAATTCCACAAATTAAAAATCTGTCAACACGCATTTCATAACCACCACATAATAAACTGGAATGTTGTAGCGTTTAGATTAATATTATTATCGAATTTAAATAATAATGTTTACTATGCTTAATGCAATAATTTAGGGGGTTAACCAAAATTTAAAATACACCCAACACCACCCTTTTTTTCTTTTTAAAAATTATAAAATAACAAAGATAATACTACAGGGTAAGATAAACCATTCAATGTATTTTTATTTCCTAATGGATTTGGTAACGGAGTCGATGTCCATCGAGAGATTTTCGCCATAATTTCAATCCTTGAAAAGTTCAAAAGGTTCGGGTTTACTATTGGATGAAACGCGACTAGAAATACACAACCCAGCGCCCGCTTTGCTACCGACCGAATAAGGTACAAGAAGGAAGTTTAAAGGTGTAGGAAGCCCAACAGGCCCTTCGATCAAAAAAGTCCAGCCCGAGAAAATAACTGTCAGAGTTGGCCCCGCCGATTCTGCGACAAAAAATTAAAATTATGGTTTTACTTACAATGATAAAAGTGGGTTACCAAACACATTAATTTTATAGAGCCGGGTTTTTTTGATTGATCAAAACCTTATTATTTTGTGATTAGTGTTTATTAAATTGTGACTTAATTTTTGTTTTTGTTTGTTACTTAAATATCGTAAAAAATTAGAGGTTGTATGGTTTGTCTTGCAAACCTAGGAACATACCCTTTTTTAACTTTAATTATAAATTATAGAAAATGAAAATTTCAAGGAAATATTAGTGAGAAAAGAAGGCAATCTTAACATCTTTTGATGATTTCCAAAATGTTTGATTTGTGATTATTAAAAAGAAATAAGGTTTACATTTAGGTACTTTTATTTCATTTAATAATTTAATACACTATTTTAAAGGATCAAAATTATTGATTACTGGGCAGAAAAATTTTTAAATATACAGGTACAGGCCCCTCTAATTGAATGAAAGGAAGTAAATTTTGGTATGGGGCTAAAATCTAAAAAAAAATTTTGTTTTGAGTATTCATCAAAAATTGTAAATCAAACTAACCTTATTTAGACTATTCCTCCTTCTTTTGACAAATTTTGATTTTTACACAAAATTGGACACAAATTTCACAAACACCTTTTAAAATTTTTTTGTTTATTTTACAATCTTTTACACTTTTATTTTTTAAGCAAATATGGTTACGCCTTTAACTTAAAAGTTCGCAATTTAATGGAAAAAATATGTAAAACAAATAAAAATACAAAGTTTTAAAAGGTGTTTATAAAATATCGGCCACTTTATGTAAAAAAATCAGAATTACAAGAAGAAGGAGAATATAGGAAAATGAGGTTAGTTTAATTTTCAACTTTGATGATAAGATTCGGAAACGAACTTTGCCGAAAGATATTTTTTCAGATTTGTAATCAGCGCTCAAAAACCCCTGTATACCAAATTTGATCAAAATCGAAGAGGAGGCAACTTTCGAGACAATACCATTTGTTTGAAAATAAATTAGATTTTTGGTTTCTTAATCTTACATTATCAACTTTTTAAGCCGAATACTGTAAACAATAATATTTAAGGATACTTTACAATGGATACCAGGTACCAAAGGTTACTAAACATTTTTAACCATGTTATTAGTCTCATGAATGTTTGTTATTAGTAAAAAGATATCCAAAAAGCAGTTATAAAAATTTTCACTTTTAATGACAACCAGAATCTTAGGATTAGATTCTCATTTAATATATTGCCCTTTTATCACAAAATTGGGATAAGTACATAATATTCATACAATGTTTGAAATTTATTTTAAAAATGGCTTTTATTTTTATTAAAAGATTTTGGTAAAAAACAAAACTTCCAAAAATATCACCATTTAAATGGGGCAGAAACTGGGATCTATTCTTTCCATATTATATCGATGATAAAAAAATCCAATATTTACAAAATAATTTTAAATATTTATAGCATATCCTTTAAAAACAGAAGTTGGAATTTCATTTGATGATGTCAATTTTATAGATAGTAAAAAGAATTATGGAAATCCGGCCCTCCTATATTCATTGGAAACTCCGGGGCAACCCCCTATTCCCGCCCGCACGCCTGGACAATTTTTCTAAGTATTGGGTTTAACTTTAAACTTCCTTGGTTAAAAAGCTTGGAACGTTCCGGGAGCAAAATTTGACCGAGCACACTGTCCCCTACCGAAAAAGTCGAAGAAAAGTGTCGCCAAAAACTGTTACCAATTAAATATTAGAACCTTTCCCATTTTAAAATTATCAAAAAGTAAATTGAATTAGATCGTTTTCACTTAAAATTAAATTTTTCATATAAAACTGGAAAATATTTTAATTTTTTTTTATTTCAAACATTGTAAATAATATATTTTCCTACATAGATTAACAAAATTTTTTTAATACAAAAATGTTTTTATTTCAATTTAGAGGGGAATGATTCTAAAATTATAAATTACAAACTTTTATTTTATTAAAGAACAATAATAATTTATTTAAAAATATTTGAACTAAACTCAATAAACATTTTAATAATTGATTTCCATAACAACATTACTAATGTCATTAATTTTATATTCTTCCGGTATTGTAAAAATTTCGGCATCGACTTACGATTGTTCAGACCACAGGGCAAACCCTTTATCATTTTAAAACCAATTCTATTAAATGATTTAACAGTATACGTTCTTAAGAGGCTGATACTTTAGTGGATTTAAATACTTTTGAAAGAGTTTGATGTTTTTGTAACTCCTCCTTGTCAATAAAACTTCTGATGAAAAGCCACCCAATCCAATTTTTTAATGGTTTTGAATGATTCCACAAAAGGTGTTACTTGAATTGGGTGTACACGTTTTAACACATCAGAATCATATAGTTTATTGGCATTTAGTAAAAGCCTACAGGATTACCTTCACATAGTTAACCTTGGTAGTTTTTTTGTATAACAAGATTTAATTTTTGGGTCAATTTAGTGGTTATTTTCTCCCGGGGGACAAGGCCTTTAAAAAAAAGATTTACAAAACCCTGAAGAATATGCAGCTCAGAACTATACATTTTTCAAGTACGTATCTTTCATCGGGTTCTTTAAAACTGGCAAATTAACTACATTAAAGCAATCTTTCTTGCTTTTTTATCCAACAAACAAAATTTTTCCTGGGGACGCAAGGTTTCTCGTTTTGATTTTCCCCAATTTATTATATTGGTGTTTAGGGGAACAAAAAAAATGGACATGGAAAAGTTGTTGCTTTTGCATTCCATTAATAATCAGCGTTACTTTTGTCGGATAAAATTTAAATGAAATTTGTTTTGCTACAATGCTAAACAGATATTTTAAGTTGCAAACTTTCTTTTTTTAAAAATATTTAGTATTAAATTTTTTGACGCTTTTAATTTGGAATTTTGGAAACTTTTCCTCCCTGTTCCAAGTATTTTGATTCCTTTTTTTGTTTAAGTCTAGATTTTCTTCGTCCTGAAAATCGATAAGCAGATTTTAAAAACCCCTGAACACCGTCTTGGGCGATTTTTTTTTTATTAGGTTTTAAAATTTGAGGTCAGCATAAACAAACAATAATTTATTTTGTTTCCGAAACTTTAAATAACTATTGTGTATTTATATACAGAATTAAAGATTTTTTTTCGATATTCTCGGTAAAAGAAGGAATTTTTCTTTCCAGCGCAATTCTTAAAATTTGTAACAACTCCCATTTGGTTTGATTTGCATAAATTGCTAACTGATACTGATTTAATTTGTCATGAGTAAATATGCTTTTTTATTAAATAAGGATTT
>JAHBCN010026688.1:0-10432 GCA_019359885.1 Listronotus oregonensis | reverse complement strand
TATCGCCATTTTTTCCCACACTCATACTAATAAGGTCCAAAGCTCTTTCCATTCTCACCTAGTTTCCTTAAGACCCCCTTTTTTGACACTTCTTATTGACTATTTCTACACATATCAACGCCTATTTAAGTATTTACAACATTTTTTAACCCCTTTTAATTACGTTTAAGTGCCTATGAATATGGTTGCACCAAAATTTAATTATAAATACTTAAAAAAAATAATTATTAACATGTAGGGAATTTTATTGGCAGTTAAAAATAACTTGATTTTCATTCTTAATTTAATTTGCTCAGTTGAGTAGTACCAGTGGGATTTAAATAAAAAACCGTAATTTTGCTGCAATTTTTTTTTCCCTAAAATTTTGTTATAATTTTGATATTATTTTTCCACATATTTACACCTCTAAGGCCCATTTTCTCAATATGTGGTTATCTTAACCTTTTAAATAATAACACCTACACTACAAGGACAAAGTGCTCCGATGTGACGTCATCCCCCGGGGGGGCCGACCGAACATTGATGCTGCTACTGGCATTCTAAATATTTATATTTTAAATCAATTGATTGCAGTATTGGCGATTAACATAATGCACAAAAAATTAATAAATAAGAAAAGTAATAAAAAACAAATAATAAAAATTTAAAAAGAAAAAGTTAAGGGGAAAATATGTCTCTAGACACTATATTTTAATTATTAAGTGATGCGATTTTTACATTCTTAGATAAAAAATGTCATAATGTCGATAAACATCATAAGTAATAATATCATACAATTCATTATTGATTTTTTTGAAAAGTAAAAATTCCCAAAAAAAAATCATTTCGAATAAGTATTGAGTTTTCTTTTATTCCCTTTTACCTAATCGATCTTTTTTTTTTCCACAGAATTTTTAATTAATGTGTTAGAAATACAACTAAAAAAAAATATCAATAATGGTTTTTACGGAGTTTTATTGCCCCCCTTCAAAATATATTAGATGTTCCTGTTTAACGAGAAATTTAAAAATTAATAAAGATAAAAATGTTTTTTGGGGAAAAAAACATTTAGAAATTCTTTTTCAAAGTCATTTAGTCCCTTTTTGAAATATTACATACAAAAAACCCATTTGGACAAGGGGATCCGAGGATAATAAGACCACCCCGATTTAAATGATTTATCGGGGTTAAAGTTGTCTTCAACAATAAGTTCTTCATTGTATTTAAAGAATTTTTGCAGTAGTTACTTTTTTAATTTTTTAAAAAAATAATGACTGCAAAACCCGCTAAATAAGTAATTACAACATTTGGCTTTTTTAAAACGTCTATATCGGTGTCTTCAATGATAATATTGCAAATATTTCATCTATTTTATTAGAATAACCCTCAACAATGCCTTCATTATGACGGAAATTCGTGGGGTGATTCAAAAAAATTTTAAAATGTTTAAATTTCAAAATTGGAAGATTTTAATGTTAATATTGACTAATTCCCCAAGTCTTTTTTTAGATTCATAAAGTTGCCTTATCGAGATATGATAATGCCCCCCCGCCAATTGTCTGTTTTTCCAAAAAGATTTTCTAAAGGATCAGTTTGAAGTTTTCCAAAAACACATAGTTTAAATTTTTTCGTCAAAACAATATTTAATAATTCCCCCATTCCCTAAACAGTATGAGTTAAGGCAGTTGAGTCTGCCTTGTTAGTTTGTTTGTAAATTTTGCAGATTGCCAAGTGTCAACCCAAATTTAAACATATTTTTCAGAAATTCTATTTTGGGGTTTTAATTTTTTCTTTTAATATAGGTTCCGAAAGAGATCACGCAAACACTTTCCTTTTAGTGGTGTTTTTACATTTACAATACTCCACCAATTTATTATAATTTTTAAAAAATCTGCAGTATCTTGTGAATGTTAATATCTTTTCCATAGTTTTGTAAGCCCTCAAAAATGGTTAAAAATTTTTAATGCTAATTTAACATTTTGTCGTTCAAACTGGGGGAAAAAAAGCTTTTAAATTTGGGATAGCCAAATTTTAATAATTTACCGTGTTCTAAATCGTGCAATTTTTTTAATGAGGAAAACGATGCGCATTTCTGACCGTCGGAGCCGGTAAAAAAGTCAGGATAGGTGAATGCCTGATTCGGTTTTGAATTAAGCCAGTTGGTGTAAATACACGAAATGTTTTTCGACAAGTATTTTCAATTAAATTTACTAGGTACGCTTGTTTTTTTAATCGTGGCAAAGTTAAACTAACTAAACGATCTCACCCGTTTTCGTATCCTGTTGGAAATTTTGTAAATAAAATCGCCTTCCTCAAAATGACACTCACACACCCGGCTATTGTTATTTGGAATAAAATTTTCGCGATGAATAGCCGTTAACCACTTTCTGCGAAGATTCTCGTCTCTGGGAAAGCGAAACACTCGCGTTTTTTTTCCCCTCACATAGTTTCCTTTACATCCAGGAACACAGCACTTATTAGGCATTTTAAACACTACACTGTCGTCACTTATTATAGTACAAGAAAAGCACACCTTAAATAAACAGTTCAAATTCAACGACCGATTTTATTGAGGGCGTTTATTGACCCAAAGAAAGTAAACACGAAGCAAATGCAAACGCGACGTCCATATTGAAACAGGCGGTTCTCTAACAGGGTTGCCAAATAACACCTATACCAGCAACATTGGATAGTACAGCCAGTAATGTGTTCACTGAAAGACAAAAACTTTTACTCTCAATCTGGCAATGTCGCTTTAAATACGTCAGCCGATTGCGGGATTTGGGAAGGCTCCACCGGGCAGATGTTTTATGGGACGGGGTCGTAATAAGTTAGGTTAAAATCGCTAGGCCTCCAGAGCATGACGTCACATCGGTTTTAAGTTGCGCTTTGTCCTTGTATTGTAGGTGTTATTGGTTAAATACCATAGAAACGACAAAATACCAAAACGTAATTGGTGTTTGAATATTTTTTTTGCAGATAAAGCTTTATCTGTAAAAAAACAAGAGTTATTGGATGTCAGAGTTAACAGGGATGTTTTTGCTAAGAACTCTTCAGTAGGATGTAAATAACGAGAATCGAGATATGCTCCCTTCCAGAAAGTTGCGGAACGTTTGGGAAATATGTATATAATGTGTAAAAAAGATTTTTTAAAAAATCTATTTTTATTAGTTAAATCGCCCCTTGTAAGTTTTGGTGGTATAAAAAAAGTGGGAAGATAAAAATTCTATACTTAAATTTCGTACAAAATAGGATAAGTAAAAAATCGCAGAGTGTATAAGGCTTGTTGCCAAATATAAATAAACAAAAAAAACAAGCCCAAAATAAGTAGTTCTTTTACATGGATTTTTTGAACCTCTAGACTTCTCTAACGACCTGCAGATAAAACTTCATCACATGGTGAAATGGCATGCCAAATTTCGTTGAAATCCGTTAAATACTTTACAAGAATTTTGCAATCGATCTTCGTTTGAAAAAAATGGGTAGAGTCCAGAATATTGAACATAAACATTTTATTTTTATTTTAGATATCTTAAGCTTTCCATTGTTTCTTAAAAACTTATTCTTCTTCTTCTTTCCTGGGAGCCGTTTAGATTTAGTACCGGAAGCAGCACAGCCTCTTGGGCTTTTTTGCCTAATCTTTTATTATCTTTTATGCCAATCCTCCCTTTAGTATTGTTCCTTTTACAAGTCTGTATAACCCCTGGTGGGTTGATATATTCTTGTAGGCTTATTTTTGGTTGCCCAAATAATGTCTGTCTTTTGTGATTCAATTCTTTGCATTCGCACAGGATATGGTAGGCTCTTTCTTCCCCCTCGTCGCACATTTTGCAAGTTAAATCCCCATTGTATGTAGGTGTCCTCTTAAGTTATCGTGCCCTGTTAGCAGCCCAGCTATTATGCGAAATATTTTCTTACTTTGTCTAAGTATGTCTTTCTTCGTTTTTTGGATGTTCCTCTTATAAAGCCTTTTTTATGTCTTGTTCTACTGAGGTTCCGAGTATTCATTAGGTTTCAATAACCTAAAATCTTGATTCAGTCTTTATTTGTTAATTAAACACAACGTTTGGAGATACATCACTAACCGAAACGTTGTGTATCAATTAACAAATAAAGACAATGGAAGTCCAAGATTTTAGTGTTATTGAAACCATAACATTGTCTAACACTTTTAAAGAAACATTCATTAGGTTTGTTCCAACAAGAAATCCGGCATCGTTTCGAAATCGTTTTTGAACTGTTTTTTGGTGGCTTAGACGCATGCGCGGCCCCAAAATAGTTTCGTGACGGTACGAAAAGTACAAACGTTGCGGATTGTTTTTGGGACTGTCAAATCAAAAGTTTTGAATTTTTTGTTTTAAAAATATAACCCTACTTTTCTACTTATTATTTTTGTGATCAAAGTTAGCAAATATCACTCATAATATCGTCACTCATCTTTAAAGATAATTAAATTTAATGATGTGCTTAGGAGGTGTAAAAATTAATGTTTTTGAATAATTAAACAAGCGAGGAAATAGAAAATGCTAAAGCTCGTTGCACGCTATTCGCTAAATAAAGTTAGGATTATGCAGAAAAATTAAATTAAGTTAAAATAAGTTAAAGTCACACAAGAAAAGATAAACATTATGTGATCAAATGGTTTTAATTATACACATAAATTAAAAATTAAGTTAAATTTAAAAAGATAAAGAACTTTTAAATTTCTTAACTTATTTTAATTTTTTAACCTTATCATAAAATAAAATAAACGTTTCCTTTTTAAAATAATTAAACTCCCACACAATAACATCATAAAATAGGCTTAAGAAACTCGTCTTTCCCATGCGTTATAAAAAATGTAACAAAATTATATATTTTTAGACAAATATTTATTTAAGAAGTTAACAAATTACCGAACAGCTGCCAGAGAGTGCACCAATAAAATAGAAATCACGAAAACCCTATTAAAGTGATTTGCCCTACGTATGCTAAATTTTATTGTTATTTTTAAAGTGATTGGCATGTTTTTACACAAATGTCTTTATTTATAATAACTTAATTTTTGTTAACTTCAATTAACTTAACTTTTGCATAATCCTACCTTACCAGTAAATATATGAAGATGAAATATGAAACAATAAACATGAAACAGCTGTTAAAAATCAAAAATCCAGTGCCAAGATGTTCAATGCGCAAGTCAACCCAAACAGTTTTCAATTTACCCCATGTATCAGAATTACCGTTCTAAAACCGTAACTAAATGATCCCAAGTTTTGTTGGTACACAAACAGGATCGTCCGATAACCGTCACGTCCTGTTGGAACGCACTTTAATCACTGCACATGAGCGTGATCGTTCGGTGGCGGTTTTTCGACGTGCTGGAACAAACCTATTGTGTTTGTTTTGGCTCCACTCCCTGGTTTGCCCTCATGCTGTGGATTTGGTCACTCCAAGGGTAGGTTCGGGTTTCAAAGTATGGTGTGGATGATTCCAGTCTCGCTAGCTCATCCGCTTTTTCGTTACCTTCTATTCCCGAATGTCCTGGTACCCATAGAAGAGGTTGCGTTTTCCCAGGACTTCCAGTTTTTTTTGGCATTCTCATGTCATTCCCAGCTTGGACGTTACCTCTGGATTTACTAGTGCCTCTAGATCTGCTTGTTTTTTTAAGCTCTCCTGTTATATTTTTTTGCACAGTGCAATAAAGCATATATTTCCGTTTGAAATACAGAACTGTGTGTTTCTTCTTGAAAACCTAAAATCAGATTATTTGGGCGTCCCCAGAAATTGTAAAGGATCCAAAACTCTAGATCTCTTTTCTAAGTTGTTGTAAGGTAATTAAAAAATTTTTACGTTTTTGGAAAAATACAAAATTACACAAAATAGACGCATAGATTCTGTCACCGAAGATCCACAGATCATTGCTCATGATATATTAAAGACTTTTGACAAACAAGTCTGTCATAATGTGTTACCTAACAAACTTTCTTCCTACGGTCTTCTAACTAAACTCTATTTCCTACTTTTCAGTTTTCTTTATATTATTTTTTTTTTATTGTTATTAAGACGTCAAAAATCTTGTTTGGTTTAATGCCATATAAACACAATCATGTTTGTTGTCGCAAAAGAAGTCAACCAATACTCATTCTTATGAGCGGCCGAGTTCTGCAGAACAAAGAATCATCTAATCTTATCGGTGGGTTACCTTAGTAAATGATCTAATTGGCACAAGCATATTTTTTCCATAAACACAATGGCTTTGAAAAGCTCGTATTTCACTTTTGTATCCCAAATTAGACACCACTTGAAATCGTGTTCTCATGTCTGAGAAATGGCGCTCTCTCATAACTCTTCGCATTCTAGACAATTATGTATTTTTTGCAATTTTTCAACAAAAGCTTTACAGCAAAAAAAAATTAACAATCATATTCCGTCACTTCTTTCAATTTTTTTGATAAAAGGCTTTAAAGTTCTCTAAAACAGAGATCGCCGTTATATTCCAATAAAAAAAATACACAAAATTCCTATTATGTCATTTAAATAAAAATTCTAATTTTTAAACACCTAAAACAGCCCAATTTCACTTGACAAGGGATTATGAAGATAAATTTGGCACCTCACATCTTTCTTCTTCTTCTTCTTCTTCTTCTTCCTGGGAGCCGTCTTTCACTACCGGAGGCAGCGCAGCCTTTTGGACTTTTTGTGCCTAATCTCCCATTGTCCTGTAGAAGGAACAATCTACAAGTCTGTATAACCCCGAGACTGGTTGGTTGATATATTCCTGTGGGCTCATTGTCAGCTGCCCAAATAAGGTCCCTCTTTTATGATTTAACGGTTCACATTAACACAGAATGTGCTAGGGCTGTTTCTTCCCCCTCGTCGCACATTCTGCAACTTGGGTCCCCATTGTATGACCCTATCTTGTGTAGGTGCCCTCTTAGGTTATCGTGCCCTGTTAGCAACCCTACTGTTATGCGAAGTCTTTTCCTACTTTGTCTGAGTAGTTCTTCCTTCGTTCTTTTAGATGGGCCCCTTATGAAGCCCTTTCCATGTCTTATTCTACCGAGGTTCTCCCAGTATTCCTTGTGTTTGTTTCGAATCCATTCCCTGGTTTGCCCTCGTGCTGTGGTTTTGGTCACTCCAAGGGCAGGTTCCTCGTCCAAAATATGTGTGGATGATCCATGTCTCGCTAGCTCATCCGCTTTTTCGTTGCCTTCTATTCCCGAATGTCCTGATACCCACAAGAGAGTTAGTTAAAGCATATATTGAAATGCGGTACTGTGTGTTCCAGTGGAATAAAAAATTGTGAATTCCTCATTTCACTGTGTCCGCTCCAGTTCCCGCCCGGTTTCGGAACCATCCGTATACCAGATGATGTCTTCAAACGTGCCGGGGAGATCGGGTTGCTGCCACTCACATCGATCCAGCATTTTTATCTCGAAGTTACCTCACACCTTTAACCAAGATAGCTGCACATGTTGTAGTTGTATCACCTGTACTCAGTGATAAACCCCACTTTTTATATCTCTTTCGCCCTTACATTGAAAAGGGAGGATTCTAACGTCGGTTGTTTTTTGAAAAACTTATGAATAGAACACCGCATTGCGTTCTTAAAAATCGTCGATTTTATCACTAATATAAAATAGCCAATTTTTTCCCCCTCTCTGTATTATCTAAGACATGTTGCATAACAAAGCCAACAAATCATCCCGCGCAACAATGATTTAAAAAAAGTTTACACAAACATACCGAGTGATTTATGGGTGCATGTATCCGTCGCGACCCATCACATAATGCCAACTGTTCGTGGAAATATTAAAAGTAAATGTGCACCTTGACACCCACAATCGCCGGCAATATTGAGCGAAACGTGTCATTGCATCGTGCAAGGGAAAATTAATTGACCGTCAGACGGACAAACAGAATAGATGGAAAATTACAGGAAGGCGGACCTTGAACCCCGCCATATTTTAACGGTGTTTGGGGTTTAAACGGTTGACGTTTGCTTGATTAGGAGGATTTTAGGCCACAACTTGAGCATCAGACGTTATATTACTTTATCAGCTAATAAAGTAAACACACTACGCTAATAAACGCATTCCAAAAATTAGTTTTTGAACCATCTCGACGAAGGAAAGAATCTACGGTTATTACCGTGACAGATAAAAGAGTTACATCATCGAACCCAACCGCTGTGTTCACAAATCGTCGTTGTGGTTGGGCCCAGTAGGATCTTTTGGAACATGCACTAGAGTTGCTGGTTATCGGCAACTCTTGTTGCCATCGTATGGAACGGGATCAGAAGCTAAGATGAACACAAGGCTTTAACTCAAGGTGTTAGCATACCGTGCTGATGAGTGAATGACATCCTGTGCCTTAAACAGGTGCCTCCAACGGTGCAGATACATGGCGACCTCTCAGAGTATCTAGCCTTACTGGGGTAATGCGGGGCTCTGGTGGTGGACTTTATTTCCCTAGTTTCCAAACAGAAAGCGGACATAACCGCTTTCATAGGAAAAAAGTGACAAAGGTGCCCTGACTGAAACGGATAAATTCGTTTCGGAGGTGCCACTCAAGGTCGCAAGCGAAAAGGTGCGCCGAAAAAGGGTGAATCCGTTTCGTAAGGTGCCCTGAAATCACCGGCGCCTGTTTCACGGGGAAGGGCTAATTCATCCCGAACAAACAGGTGCTTAGGAAGGGTTCCCCACATCCAAACAGAAGGCGGACAGAACCGGCTTTATAGGAAAAAGGGTTCCCCCATTTCAAACAGAAAGCGGATAGGGCCGTTTTCATAGAATAAGGCCGGAGATGCGGCCTCAGAAAGTACATCTGGTTCCAAAAGGACATGGTAGCTACCCACGTCATAGACCGGGAGGAGGGATGATGGATCTAATCGTCTACTCGTCATACCTCTAGAAGACAGGGACACCAGGACACAGCAGAAAATTGTGCTCGTGTCCGGTAGCGACACGAGTAAGAGGAGATTAAGAACTCTCTCCCAATCTGTTATCGGATGTATTAGAAGTCCGATCCTATTGGGAGAAATATAAAAAAGGTGGAAATAGATCGAGCGGTTTTTAGGGAGGGCGTAAAAAGTCCACTCAGTTTAAACCTACCTACCTACATCTTAGCCTCTTTTTTTGGCTATCCATTTTAAAAACAGAAATAATTTTTCAAAAAACCCAAACTCAACTTTTTTTAAACACAATTTACAAAAAAGTTAGGGGGTTTTGGGGTTTGTTTCACAAAAAATAGCATATTCTCTTTTTCCTTAAATTTTAATGTGACGTTGCCGTAGGATTTTATTGTGTGAGATATTTTACTTTTATTTAATGAAAAAATTATAAATATAGTAAAAAAAAAGATTTGACATGATTTTATTACAAAACTTAAGTGTTTAATGATAAAACTTGTTTATTAATGTTTTTCAGTCGGCAACAGTGTAGAAGCAGTAACACAACGCAAACACAACGTTGTTGTTGTTGTTCAAATAGGTGGCTTAAAATCTCCCTATTGTCTAAATATTTTAGCGTTTAGCCCAATAAATTAGCCGGAAAATACTGTAAAATGTAGAAACATTGATAAACAGCTCTCTTTAAAAACTTTTATTTGTATGTATTCTGTAGACCCTCAGGAACATTCATCACCACTAACATCTGCCTTGCAATAAAAAATGAAAAAAAATTTAGAAGTTTTCCCACCCCCAAATAATCTCCAATAGTAAAACTGATGAAAAATTTTTAAAATTTAATATTTTACCCCGGGGAAATTTTTTCCTGGGGATTTTTTGGGGGCACTGATTATGAACCCGGGGGAAAAAAGTGTGAGGGGGGGTTTAACCCCAACAAAACCACCCCCAGGCGTTAAAGAAATGGGAAAATTTTAAAAAAACAAATTTCCCCCTTGGGGAAAATCCCCCATCGGATTCCCCCCATTGGGGTCGCCGATTACGAATCCGTAATTAAAAATCAATGAGGATGGTTGCATTCTCGTTAAAATCACCCCCCAATGTTAGAGAAACGGGGGAACTTTTTAAAAAATTAAAATTTTACCTTGGGGAAACGTCTTTCGATGGTTTTTGGGGGCCTTGATTACGAATGGGGGGGAAAAAAAAAGTCAGGTTAGTTGCACCCTATTAAAACCACCCCTAAAAATTACAGAAATGGGGAAATTTTTTTAAAACAAAAAAATTTTCCTTTTTAAATCTTTTTTTAGGGTTTGCGGGTGTTTTTTACAAATTGGGGGTTTAAAACGAGAAAAAGGGGTTCACCCCAATAAAAAAAACCCCTTTGGTGTTACAGAAAAGAATAAATTTAAAATTTTTAAAATTTTCCTATTTCTCTCACTCCTAGGGGTGGTTTTGATGGGGTGCAACTGGCCTTACAAGATTTTTGGCCGCGGATTTGCAACTAGAAATCCCGAAAACCCCCGAGAGACAATTTCCGAAGAAAAAAATTTCTCCACTTATGTCACC
>JAHBCN010026687.1:0-10491 GCA_019359885.1 Listronotus oregonensis | reverse complement strand
GCATGTCCAAATTAAAAAATGAAAATATAAAAACAATAATTAGGTTCAAGGTCCAACACTCTCCCCTAACCTCTTCAAAAAGTGGAAAATTTTCCAATTTATAATTTTCCGGAAAATATACAACAATACAAGTTGAAAATATAATTACAGGAAATAGTATCTCTTTGGGAAACTTCTAATCTAAACCCTCGTCTAAACCTCATTAAAATAAAATTATTTAAGTTTGTTATTTTAACATTTCGTATTTTTAAAACTGGGGTACACTGAATTTAATTGTATTAAGATTTATGAATAAAAATTTGAAAAAAACCAATGAGCAAGCAATAACCTTGAAAGCATTAATTTTTATTGGCTCTTATTTTGTTCTTATTCTTAAATCTTAATACTAAAATTAAATTCAGTCTGTATAAACCATTCTTTAGTATTTTGCTACTCTTCTATGTACAGAAAATTTTAATTATGTTTAATTTTTAAAGTTCTTAATTGAGAGTTTTCAGAATTCTAACATTTTTTTTCTCAAATATACTCGCCTATAAACTAAACTCTGTTTTAATTCTGAGGTTATCTAGAAAAATTATTACTACATTTACCTTTTTAACCTTCACTTTTACTAGGTACTGAGATAGGTACCTATACTTACCATTAGGAAGAACTTTCTAGTGGTTACCTCTTTACTTTTTAGTGGTTACCTCGTAGTTTTACCCCTCATTACCCGAGTCATTCACCAGTCATTTACTTATTCAAAAAATTTAAATAAACTTGTCTGTTGTAGAAGAAGGAATCACTGATGAAAGTTTTCCTCTTCTGGATGAAGAAACTGTTAAAACTGATGAAAGTTTCCCTCTTCTGGATGAAGAAACTATTAAAAACATTTTTTTTAAAGCTGGTCCAAGGTTGCTCTTTAAAAAGAAATTTACTGAATTTCTTAAAAACCTTCAGAGAAACTCTAATGACACAGAGGTCTCTAATTTAATAGTAAGTATAGTCCTCTTAATAAAAATAATTATTCTTTTTGGTTAATTCTTAAATAATATCTAAATATACTTATGCCTGAATTATATTTTTTAAATTATCATATAGCTGGTTTCCAAATTAAATAGCCTTTCAAGAATTGAACTCTTATACTTGGACTCATATACAGTGTGTCCAAGAGAAGGATGTCTATCATGGGGATCTTGGAAACGATTAAAGATACAAAGATGGTTAAATTAAGTAAAAGTTGCGACAACTAAAGGGTTATTACCACGCCATCATAAAGAAAATCAGAAAATTCCAATTAGTTTTCGAAAATATACCAAAAAAACAGAAATTTGCCGATTTTGTTTTTATTTTTTTCTGATGTTATTTCAAGAGATATAAAAAAATAAAAAACACTTACTTGTTGCCACTTTTTGAGCTCTATAAACAGTGTTGAGACAGTTTAATACTACGTTTCGGTTGGGAGAAATCATCATCAACTTTATTTTTTTAAATACGGACCTGTGTTTTTTTATTTCATATTCTGAAACCCTATAAGCTCCCAAAACCAATGATGTGCCATACTTAATATTTTTTTGTTGATCCGCTATCAATAAGGCAATTTAATTCTCTGTCTCTCTCCCACACATGTAGGTTAAATGGAAACACCTTTAATTTGTAATTTAACCAGTAAGTGTGGCACATCATTGGTTTTGGGAGATTAAAAGGTTTCAAAATATGATGTAAAAAGTACAGGTCCGTATTTAAAAAATAAAGTTGATGATGATTTCTCTCAATCGAAACGTTGTATTAAAAATTTTTCAACGCTGTCTTGTAGAGCTGAAAAAGTGGCAACGAAAAAGTGTTTTTTTATTTTTTCATATCTCTTCCAATAACGTCAAGAAAAAATTTAAACAAAATCGGGAAATTTGGGTTTTTTTGGTATATCGAAAGTAATCGGAATTTTCTGATTTTCTTTACAGCATGATAATAACCCTTAAATTTCCTGTCTGTGAGTCTGTTCTGTACGCGCGATACCGCGATAACTCTCGAACAATTAGAGCTATCGCTTTGAAACTTTTGGTACACAAATTCTTGGCCATAAAATCTCGGTCGAATTCGTTAATCAGCAAAGTCCAACCAGTGGCGGCACATTTTTAGGGGGTTAAAATATTTTAAAAATTCATAATTTTTAATCTAAAAAAGGTACAAAATTTAAAAAAATACCAAAACAAGTACGTACCCATGTAATTTATAAATAAAAAAATATCCAGTGGCGCACCGTTTTTAGGGGGAAAATGGAAAATTTTCTTATTTTTTTACCGATTTTTCTCAAAGTAGGTTATTGGGGGTTTTGAGGTCACTGATTTTAAATAATTAGTCAAAATTTAAAAATTCAAAATGGCGGATCCAAAATGGCGTTTTATTCCATTTATAAACCGATTTATTTCAAACTCGGTTATTGGGAGTTTTTGAAGTTGCTGATTTTAAATAATTAGTCAAAATTTAAAAATTCAAAATGGCGGATCCAAAATGGCGGGTTTTCTCTTTTATTAACCTATTTATTTCAAACTCGGTTATTGGGGTTTTTAAAGTCCCTGATTTTAAATAATCTGTCGAAATTAAAAAAATCAAAATGGCGGTTTTTTCCATTTATTTATTGATTAATTTTATACTTGGTTATTGGGGGTTCTTCAGGTCACTGATTTCAAATCATTTACAAAAAAAATTAAAAACTGAAAATGACGTCTCCAAAATTAGTGTTTCTCCCATTTATTAAGCGATTTACTTCACACTCAGGTAATGGTTTGAAATAAAAAATTTAAAATTTTAAAATAAATACACAAACCATTTTGGATCGCATATGCCTCGGCATATGCAATGTGAAAATAAATTCGTCCTGCGAGCCCAGGTAAGTGCTGTTATAAGAAGTCATTGAAAATTTATTTTAGTAATTGGTTTAAGAGAAAGCATTATGGCAGTTTATTTGGTAGCGGTTTTTTTAGCTGCTTTAGAAACGTTCAAAAATTGGAGTTTATATCAACAGACGAAAATTTTTTATTTTTAATTGCTCAGCCCCTCACATTTTGGAGACTGCAAACCGAGCTGCAAACAGTCATTTTAATAACTTTTTATGTTTTGAAAACAAGTTTAAAAATTTTTAAACCTATTTTACGTGCAGAATAATCTTTATATACTCGCACTCTGAAAAGAACACTTTTCCGCAATCATAAATCGATGATTTTTTAATAAAGTTCTAAAAGACTGGAGCTCGGACTGGAGCACATTTTTTTAATTATAACACCTTGATTCAGCTGTTATAGACTATAGTCCTCCAGACTATAGTCCTCCATATAAAAGATAAATTTTAGTAAACAATAAATCTCAAGTGGTACAACAAAATTAATTGTACTTCTTAAAATCTAATATTTTTTAAAGCATATGTATGCAGAAAATAAAAGTTTTTATACTAATATAAAAAACTTGTTTGCTGCTCGGATAAAACTATTGATATTTTTGTTATATTTCGCGATTATTTGTAGCTATTAGAAACTGAGTCAACAGCTTCCACTGATACAGTGGCATCATCTTCAAGCACATATTCCTATACCCCAGATGAAGATCTCCTTAAAGCTTTAAGTCCCAGTTTGATCCAGCATGAAAATCACTGCTTTAATAATGATTTGAAGGAATTGAATGAGAAATCACTAAAAAGAAAGAGCAGTCCACCGGATGATCCTGGAATATTTAAGGAACCCCCCCCCAAAAGTAATAAAGAAATCTGTTTTTCCAGAGGTAGGTAGTTTGTTTTTTTTTCATAAGAGTAACATTAGATATCTTCTTAAAATTTTATTATAAAGTGAATTGGCATTATGCTCATGCAAATGTTTGTGACTTATATTTTTTTTGCAGGGACTTAAAGCTGTTTTAAAAAAAACCACAGAGGGCAATATTGTACTTATAAATAACAAAAAATTAACACCACAGTGCAGGCAAAAACTTGCTAAAATTGTTATAACAGAACTTGTCTCCCTTTATGGACTTGAGTAAGTAAACTTTTAATATTGGAATATATACTGATTATATACTCTCTTAGTACTTGAATAATAATAATATGTAATATATAGGGTAAGAACTTTTTACCATGGGCAAATTTAATGTTTTATTTTATTTCTGTTTTTAATTAAATAACTTCTGATACATTACATTTTTACATACGTTAACATGTTTTGGCTAGTATTATTACCCCAGTCTTTTTTTAAATCTTGAACACGCACGCACAGAGGGAATTCCCTATGCGGTCACAGACCAGTGCATGCGTGGGGATATAAGCCGTTCTTAAAATCGCTAAGTCTAAGTCTTAAAAAATTAATATTAAGAAGAGTAAAAGTCATTTGGCTCTATATTCAACTGTTTTTGCTCAGTACCTTAATTGTCAAATTTCAAAAATTCTGATTTTCAACTGTTTATAACTCTTAACTAACTTAACTCTAACTATTAACTTTAAATTTTCATTTAAAAAATCACAAGGGTTGCTACTTTTCAATACAAGCAGCAACGCGCAGTGCTAAAAATATTTTATATTTATAGAGTAAAGTCTGTTACAATAACAACCAAATTAAATTTTCAGAAATATCCTATGTCTCGTTTTCCATATACGTCTAAGGTGAAATCGGTCATCAATCACCCTGTGTGTGTATACCTTTTTAAATAGAACATACCATATTTTTTGTATGTGTTCAAAAATATGGTATGTTCTCTTCAAAAAATATATAAATTTAGGCAGATACACTTTTATTAACATCCTTGTATAAGCAAAGTTAACAGACATATTTATTTTAAAATTGTATGAAACTTTCAACCTATTTGATTTTTTTTTAACTTTTAACTGAGGGAGTTTATTAAAAATCTTTTTTTTAGGGTCAAGACTTCTGTACTAAAGGAAGTAGCTGATGAAATTGCTGAAACTTTCCCAAATGAGAGAGCTGAGACTTACTTTATAGCTTATAAAGGTCTGCAAGAGAAGAAGAAGGATAGTCCTCTTAGAGATACACAAAATAAGGGTTTACAAGATAAGGCCTCTCCACCAAAAGGAAAATTATGGTCTCGCTACATATACATAAAACAATGTTTAAGAGAAGCAAATTCACAAAAAAAAAATAGAATTTGAAAGTAGAAGTCCAACAACAGAAGTTTTACCCAATGACGACAATCATATACAGTTTCTAAAAGTAAGCACAGAACCGTTCACCAAAATTTTGGAAGCCTGGGAAGAAACTTACAAGATTAGGAAAAGGGTTTACTTAAATTGCAAGCTGTCAAAAATATATGAAGATTTTCCATGCCTCAAGCTAAACAGTGGGATAGAATTGGTAAGTGTATCCTATAAATATGAAACAAAAGTAACAACGAATCAATATTTTAAGTATTGTAAAGAGTGCATTTTTTTCTATTTCTTATTTTATGCCATATAAAAATTTGATTTAGTTATATGTTGTGGTTTTTAAGGTTTACAGATCATAAATCAGTGTGTAAATTTTAAAATAATTTTTTTAGATTGAAACCGATTTTCACAAAAAGTTTCCAGAGAAGGCTGATGTCATCTACTCGACATGGCCAAAGGTGGCGAATGCTATATTAAAGGAAGTAAAAGATAGAAAAATTTCTGTTTGTGATTTTCCAGAAGATGGTGGTAAGTTTAAAACTGACAATGCAAATTATCTTGAATTTTTTATGAATTGGCTTTACATAGTACATTCAAGGTCTAAAGTAGTAATCTAATTCTTTTTTTAAACTGTTTTGTATAGCTTATAACTTAAAATAATTTTTGATATTTTTAATAAGTTTTTAGGACAATGCCTTATAGACTTATCTGATATTATAAAATAAAATAGCACTCTTTTCACATTTCTTATTCAGAATTATAAAATATTATAACTTGCCTCTATAATATTTTATGAGGGTTTTTTGATAGAGGGCAGGTTTGACGGGTCTAGGTTAAATAGCTTTTAAGTAATACGCAAATCAATATTCCATAAGAACAATGTCCACATTGTTTTTATGGAAAATTTGTTTGTTAATGCTTAAAAACTATTAAACATAAACACAAACCATAAGCCTAATATTGGTAAAATCATTATAAGGAGAGCTTTTAGATTTTGCAATCAGATACAGAATCTCCTATTTAAAAATTCGAAGTTTATGTCATTTCCGGTTTCACCGGAAGTTTGATAAACTAAGATAACTTGTCAAAAAATGCAGTTTTATGTCTTGTACATATTCTCCAAATTGCATATCTATATTATTAATTACAAAAAAGTTATAAGGACGATAGAGTTTTGCTTGAAGCAAAACAAAAATGTCTAGACGGAGAATAAAACTGAGCAGTAATATCTGTTTTTACCAAATTGATGGAATTTTTTAAATAATTGCTCGTGGGAATTCTTTCTAACGCTATTTTTACTGTCGCTTCCTTACCTGTTCCCGCCAGTTACACTAAAAAAATCGAGAAAAGGAACACTATGGAGACCCTCCAGAGCCGAGGTTTTAGATAGTTTTTTCTTACATATACAGGTATACCTATATGAACTTCTGTTATGTATATATTTTTTTTATTTTCATCTTTGGTGGATAGCTTTTCCACAATTTCTTCTCACATGACTCCTTTTAAAATATAAAAAAATAACCAAAAAATAAACTCCCCCAATTTAATTTAAAAAAATCCTTCAAACAAAACTAGTGTAATGTGTAATTTCAATTTAAAAACATTTCTAAAAATTTAAAATTATCAAAAAAAAATCCATTTTCGAAAAAGTATTTATTGTTCCTTTGAAGACAAAATGGAGAATTATCTTATTTAGGGACCGATTTTCCTCGAAGTCGGTTGTAGGTGGTTTTTGCAGGAGATCGCTGATTTTAAATCATTTGTCATAATATAAAAATTTAATATGGCTTGTTCAAATTGGCAGTTTTCCCATTTATTAACCGATTTGCTTTAAACTAAGGTGCTGCAGGAATTATTAAGTCACCTATTATACATTTAACTAAGTAATTGTTTTAAATGATCTCCACTTATATTAGAAACCACTTCACAGTAATACTATTTTTGTTTTAGTCATACGAAGATCTTCAAGAAAAAATTGAGAAAAGAAAGCAAGCACTTGAGGAAGTTGATGCCACTTTACAACCATTTGCTGTAATAGTGGGTCCCTTAGAAAAACCCAATTCATTTTATATCGTAACAGATGAAGTAAACTACAAACTGGAAACACCTATTAGGACTCTGGAACTACTTTTTAAATATTTTCATGGATTGGACGTTGAATATCCCGCAGAATGCCAACACATTTGGTACTTCATGGAGGAGGTAGTATTTCTAATGAAGCCCACAAAAAAACATCCCGCTGCAATATCTGTAGCTGCAGATATTAAATTCCATTTTTCTCAAGAGAATAGTAATAATAATGAAAACAGTAATATTTAATAATAAATATTTACTTATATTCAACAGCCCTATTAGGCAGATATGAATTATTATTATTCTCAGAAGTATAATAATACTTCAAACAAAATAAGTTTTTAATAATAAACATTTAACGATAAATGGTAAAATAATCATTCGACTATAAACAAGTTTTAGTAATATTATGCATAAAATATATTTAAAAATTTTTTATATGAAATAAGAAACGTTGATACTTTTTTCCTCAAGTTTTTTAGATTTATAAGCTTTTAACCATGCCAAAGTGCAGTTTTTGCTCTTCTTGTTTCTATAAAGTTAGCTCATTAATTACTCATTTAAAAATAATACATCAGACTGACAACAATAGTATTTATATTTGTGGGGAAGAAAAATGCAGTCGAACGTATCCTTCTTTAAATTCTTTTAGAAAGCATTTAAAATTACACGAAAATGAAAATGTAACCGAGTGTCGTAACACACCAGGAATTAAAAGTTTTTCTTGCAGTAGTAGCTCTCAAGCATCCCATTATTATAAAACTGATAGTTACTTTGAAATAAATAAAAGTGATGACGTTTGTCTTGAAATAAGTAAAATAGACGACGTTAATTTATTAGAAAACTTTATAAAAGAATTTGAGTCTAAACTAAAAAAACGATTTGTAATTTTTATTTGTACATTATATTCGGAACCTACAATTTGTAGGAAGCATGTTCAAACCATTATCAGTTCTATAAGTCAGTTAATATATGAGACATTAGAATGCATGAAATGTGACTTTTCTTCTTTATTTTCTCAAACGGGACAAATAACAGATAGTGATTTAGGAAAATATATTTCTTTATTAAAAAAAACATTTTTAGAACTTGACAGTGAACACAAACGTTTCAAATTCTTGGAAACATCTGGTTGTTATATAAAACCAATTTCATTTACCATCGGACAGTATCTTGAAAGCTGTAATAATTCTGCACCATACCCTAAAAACTACACAGCACAATATGTTTCCTTAGGGTTGGTGCTGAAAAGATTTTTTGAGTTACCTAATATTTTTTTTGACACAATTGAATATTTAAATTCGTTAAAAAATGAACAATTTATATCAAACATTATCCAGACTGAACCTTGGAAAAAAAACTTAAAAATTATAATGCAGATGATTTAGTTTTTCCGATATTTTTATACTATGATGAATATGAATCTGGTAATCCATTAAGCTCGCATGCTGGCATTCATAAAATTGGGGCCCTATATTACTCAATACCTTGCATACCTCCAGCTTTTCAATCCAAAATAGAAAATATATTTTTAGCTTTACTTTTTCATTCAAGTGATTTGAAGAGATTCGGAGAAAAAGTTATATTTTCCAAATTGGGAGATGAACTAAATGATCTTAAAACAAACGGCATCAAAGTAGAAGTAGATAATATTAAAAAAGTCTTTTTTTGTGTAGCTTTATTTTTAGGTGACAATCTAGCTCTTAACACAGTTTTAGGATTCCAGGAATCATTTACTGCAAATTCATTCTGTAGATTGTGTAAGGCTCTTCGTACTGAAACACAAAAATTATGCACTGAACATACTAATTCTCTTAGAAATCGTCAAAATTATTCAGATGATATACTTTCTAGTAATCATATCTTACAGGTGTTAAATTCTCTCCGGTATTTAATAACATATCCGATTTTCATGTTACTGAAAATTACTGTGTTGATATTGCTCATGATATATTTGAAGGGGTAGGAGTGGTTGATATGTCTGAAATACTGTATCAGTTTATTCTAGTTGATAAATACTTTTCTTTAGATGTTTTAAATAAAAAAATTCCTATTTTAATTTTGGTCCGAATCATAATAAGCCACCTACCATAACCTATGACAACTTGAAAAAAAAAACATTTAAGAATGACTGCTTCTAAAATGAAAATCTTTTTAATAAATGCAGGTTTGCTATTTGGAAATTTTATTCCAGAAGGAAATAGGTACTGGCGTCTCTATATAATTCTTAGAAAAATTCTTAAGGTAGTTTTAACTGATATTGTTACAGTTGATTTGTGTGTTCAGTTAAAATGTTTAATTGAGGAACATCATACACTATATAAGGAGCTTTTTAAAACAAATTTGAGACCAAAATATCACCTTCTTACGCATTACTCTACTATTATGTATAAAAGTGGTCCCCTTAAGAAATTGGCTACATTACGATATGAGTCCAAACATAGAACATCAAAATTATCAGCAAACGTCATATCTTCCAGAGTTAATATCACCTATAGCCTTGCTGTTAAACATCAGTTACAATTAGCATCCAGGTTTGCTATGTTTAGAGGATTCGAGCATGCTATTTCTTTTACCAAATCTAATTCACTTCCCTCAAAGAATCTTTTAGCTTATCTGAACGATATCGTTTCAAAAACTGTATATGTTGGTTGCCTACCCTACATCAGGATACACGCAGGTCACAACTACAGAGCTTGTGCGCCGGACAGAGAGCTTCCAAGAGGAGACACGTACGCCACCCAGAGGGCAGTTCGCTACATACCACAGCTGGAAACGTCACGACGGTCCGGATCCATACAACGCACCGCCATCCGCCATTGAACACAATCACGTTCCGTTCATATTAAGTGTTGTAGTAAGAATCAATATATATATATATATATATATATATATATATATATATATATATATATATATATATATATATATATATATATATATATATATATATATATATATATATATATATATATATATATATATATATATATATATATATATATATATATATATTATATACTGAATAAAGCGTACCATTTATTTTGCCTTACCACCGGACACCACAACTGGCGACGAGGATTTTTAAAATTGTGGAAGGCATAATTTACACGTGTTCGGTTAGTGGTACTAAACGAGAAAATGGCGTCGGTTGGAAAATTTTCGAATTCAATATGAGTGAAGATGACTGGATAATCTATTCAGAGAAGCTGGAGATGTACTTGTGGCCAATAAAATTGACGATGAAGCCTCAAAGTAGCACATTTACTCAGCATAATTGGTACGGACACATATAA